>VWYI01043654.1:29598-175708 GCA_013399455.1 Anthoscopus minutus | reverse complement strand
GCGGGGCGGCCACCGGCGGGATGGGATGGGATCGGAGGGGAGAGAGAAAGAAGCCCCGAGCGGGTGGCAGGAGGCGGCTGTACCGGGGGTCCTCCCCCAGCTCCCGCAGTCCCTCCCGAGCAGCTCCAGGCGGAAGGTCCTGGAACACACCGGGAACACGCAGAATTGTATGTGCATGTATGTGTACATATGTGCTGATGGGCTCATACATGCATTCTGTGCGGGGGTGCTCCTCTTCTCTAATCCACCGAGGATCAGTGTGATCCACCGGCAGTGGTCTATGTCCTGGATGGATCCCATGGCTCCCAGTTCCCATTCCTGTGTTGCCCCAAAAGTGCAGCAGCAGGGCTGTGAGTGTCCCTCTGGGGACTTTGAGCTGTTCCAGGGAATGGAAGAACCTTCCGAGGGGCAGGATCATTGGATTCAGCAACCAGAACCGTACAAAAACAACCAGCATAAGAGCCAAAGCCACAGATTTGGTCTCTCCTAAGGCAAAGTGGTGCTTCACACAGCCCTGCCAGTCCTGAGCACAAACACCTCTCCCATCCCCAGGCATGCTGGGCACAGCTCTCCCAGCCACAGGCACTGTGGGCACAGCATCACCAGCTCTGCCAGCCCTGCACAACATCCAGCACTCAGCCTCTCTGCTCTTTGCTCAGGCTGGAGTCATTTCCACTGTTGCATTCGTGGGAATGGGCTCAAGGCCGGGCTGGGGCTGGGAAAGGATCAGGGCGGGTGGGACGGCCACAGCGTGGGCTGCAGGCTGCCGGGGCAGACTCGCTAGTGAACATTTGTCCAGGGATCAGCGAGCGGCCAAAGGACATGCTGTGAAAACAAGCCGAGACGGGAGGAGGTGCAGCTGGGCTGCTGGCGTGTGGGAGGGAGGACGGCGCCAGTGAGGCCTCTGAGTTTGCTTCCCATTTCCTTGGGAGCTGGTGAGAGCCCTCCTGCTGCCCGTATGGATCACGAGTACTGCAAGGGCTCAGGCACCAGAGGTCGTGCAGGTGGGCAGAGGCTTGGCCATAGGTACCAGGCAGGGGTGCCCAGCTGAGCCCACTGCAGGACTGGCCCTTGGCTCCAAGCCAGCATCCCCAGTGCCAGCTGGGACCAGCTGGGCAGCTCCCCATCCCCACCAGCAGCAATTGCTCCCGTAATTATGTTAGTTCACTTACCAGCTTCAGGTTTTTCATACTCCCCTGAGTGCAGGGGAAGGTGAGATCAAGGCTGTGACCTTTTTTAATTGCATGGTGTCTTGGTTTGTAAGAGAGGTATCCGTGAAAGAAGGCAGGAACCTCCCTTGAAAGGAAAAGAAAAAAAAGGTAAACTACCCCTTTTCCTCTGAATTATTGTATTTTGAAAACAAGGGGCTCTCAGGTAGAGATATGGGAATAGGAATAACAGTTCTTTACTAATATGTCTAATAAGGTAAGCAAACAACAATAACTACAGTAATTAACAAGACAACAGAACAGGGACCCCGTCTCGGCTGAGACAGGAAAAGTGGAGGAGAGGAGGTGCCTCACAAACCCCTCTGTGGGCAGTCAGTCCCGGAGCTCCTGCAGGGCTCTGAGGAACACCTCACTGCAATGGCAGGGATGAGCAGGAATCCCGGGCTGGTGGAAGGGATGGATCAGCAGCACCGCGGTGACAGCTGGGGCTGCAGCACATCTGGCAGGACAGGGGGTGTGAGGGCCACAAACAGAGAAGAAGAAGCAGCCACTTCATCTGGATGATGGCAAAATCCTCTTCTCCCCAGTAGAAACAGCTCTGAGAGTGTCTGTCCTGCTCCCCTGCCGAAGGACAAAAGAACCCCAACTCCCTTCCAGCTGCCCCCTGGGCCCAGCCGATTCTTTGTCTTTCTTAAGCACCCAAGAAGTACTAACCATCAAGTTTCACCTCAGCTAATGGGGAAAAATTCCAGTAGCTAAGAAGGAATAAAAGAAGAACACCTAACCCCCAACACATGGTCGCCTCTGAAACGAGCCCAAGGCTCTTGCACCTCTTAGTGGACACCAGGGCCAGGAGAGGGTGTTGAGGGCAGAGAGGAGGACAGTGTGATTGTGTCCTGGCATCAGCACAATGGATCAACTTCTCTGTGATACTGGTGAGCAGGAAGAGACAGATGTGGAGCTGAGCCCAGAGAGACCCCACCACCCTGCACCCAGAGCAGCAGCTCCCCATCTGCACCTTGGGGTGTCTCTTGCCATATGTGCTCAGCCGGGCCAACCTGCAAAGGTAACCAGCAGATCCAGCTTCGCATCCCCACATCCCCCAAAGCAGTTCCCCATGCCCTCTGGCCAGCCTCAGACAGCAAATTTGGGAGTCAGGGTGCTGGGGAGCAAGCCCAGCAAAAGGCAGAGCTTCGGGGGGCCACCCGGGTGCTCCCGGGGCCCCTCACCCCATGAGCTCACCCTCCTCTGCTACTCCTGTTCTCCATGTCCTGTTTGTCCCGAGCAGCTGCTGGGACAGGCTGCAAGGGCCTCTTGCCCTGCCCCTCTGCCGACACAGAGCCACCATTCAGATCCCCCAAGGCTCTGCCTGAGGTCACCATTCTTGCACTTTTATTTTTACTTTCTGCAAAATCAACCCCCTTGGCTCTCTGTGTCCCCTTTTGTCTCCCATGAGACCCCCAGACTATCACAAGCTGGCGTGCTGTGAGAGGAGCCTGCCTGTCTGGGGGAATGCAGCCCTTGGCAGGGGAAGACACACTGAGTGCAGTGCTGGTCCCAAGGGTCCCCTGGGATGTCACTGGGATGTTGGGGTGGAGGGAGGGTGAGAGAGGTGAGCCCAGCAGCACAGCTGGTCTCTGGGGCTGGCTCATGGTGGGGCCCTGGTGGCTTCTGCCCACATCCCCACATCCAGGGGCCATTCCCGCATCTGCTGCTGGCTGTGCCCCACAGAGATCTGGCTGTGTGAGCTCTGGAGTCTCCAGGTGTCCCCACTGCCTCTGTTGGATGAAGTTGTCAGGGCTAGCATCAGCAGTCACCCCATGCTGGCCCAGAGCCCTCTCAACTCAAGGAACAGCCAAGGCTGGGTCATGCTGGGCCTGCAGCTGGAAAAACAACCATGGAGTAGCCCCCACATGTTCCTCAGCTGTATTTTTAGTTGCTGCTGGGTCAGAGGCTGTCAGAGATGTGCAGGTGGCAGTGGACAGCATCACGCTTTGACACCACATGTGGTGCAGTAGGCAGGAACCGCAGCTCCCCCACACCTTGATGACAGAGTTTCTCCAAGTTCTGGTGAAGTCCCTGTTGGTGTAGTGCCAACCACATTTACCACAGATCCTGACCACAGTCCAGTTCTGTGGGTGACAATGAACTTGTCCTGGGTGGAAAGGGAGGTTTTATTTTGGGGTGGTAACTTCTCTTTCCAAGTTCTCTCCAAACCCAGCCTGGCTGCTCTCACTTTTCTTGCTGAGTCCATGGGTTTTCCCTGGTGCTTCCCCAGCCCACATACACCTGCCAGTGGAAGGCTGGTGAGCAGCAGCAGCAGTCATGCCTCTGGCACTGGCACAAGCTGTCTGGGGAATTCCCAGGCTGGTAATGCTACCGGGAAACACAGATGTGTCCGGATTTCCTTGCAGATAGCAAAAATGGCTGATATGGTGTCTCACATCCTCAACCCAACTCCTGTTGCCCCTGGGTAGCTGCAGCATGTGGCTGCAGGGTGGCTTGAGCCATGGCATCATGAGAGAGACGTGGAAAGAGCTGGGACAGGATCTGCCCACACGTGCTGCTGAGGAGCGTGTGAGGCCCAAGGGACTTCTGATCTGGGGAGTCGCTCCTGACCTATGGACAGTGGAGAGAGGGGTCATGACCTGCAGTCCTGGGCAAAGGACAGCAGCAGCACAGGAGTCCTGCAAGTCCCTGTCCTCCTGGACTCCTGATGCCCATCTGATCATTCTCATTCCTTCTCCAGCAGCCTGGGGGAGCCCTCCTTTCCCCAGTGGAGCAGACCTCACACTCCCAGAACATGCAGAGCAGCTCGACAGCAGAAGCATTTACCTGTCCAAAGGGTGAGGTCAGGCAGGGCGGGATTTCTTGTTCCATCCCCTCTGTTACCACTTGCAGGAAGCACTCCCGGGACCGGCACATATATTGAGCTTTAGATGTGGTTTTGGCTGTTCCTTGCCAAACACAGCAGTGTTTGGTCAGGGCTCAGTTCTTTGAAGGCTTTTTTTCAGTTCAACTTCAAGATTTGCTCAAGGCCAGGGGCAGGACTTCCTGGTTTTGCTTCGTCTCTGCGCTGTTCCCTATAAAATTTCATTTCTCCTTAATGGAAGTGTTCTGTTTCCTCTATGCTCCTCCTGAACTTCTTGAATGTTGTTTTGATGTAGGTCTTCAGTGACATGAGGTTGTCACCATGGCAGCTTTGGGACCTCCTGCTCCCAACCGAGCCAGACCCAGAAAAGAGCTGGTGATGGGTGACAGGGAGAGACAGAAGGAGGCTGTGAGCTAGGATTTGGTCTTTTTCCTTTCTCCTTTCTCCTCTGCTCTTGGATGTTTCTTTCTGAGAAAAAGGAGCTCTGTCCATGGGCTCCTGGCTCCTAGCGATGGATTAGGCTGGCACTGATGGAGAGTCACAGCCTATGGGTAGTGTTGGTGGGTGCCTGTGGGACACAGCTGTGCCCTGTGTGGTTTGTCCCTCTCTGCAGGAACCATCCTTGCCATGTCCTTGTTTCCCAAATCCCAGAGGTGACAGCGACTGCAGTGCACCTTTCCAAAGCTGTAGCCACTCATACAAGCAAGGTGGGCATTTACTGGGTGTCTGCCAGGCAGCCTGCAAATGACCCTGCTGAAGACTCGTGGGACAAAAGGCAAAGGGAAATAGAATGCCTTGCTCCTTCCATCTTCAATCTCCACATGCTGAGTTCCTCCAGGACAGACGCCATGTCCTCATCCCTTGGGGTCTGCTGAGGCTGCAGCACCAAAGGATTGCTGTGCTTGAGCAACAGCTGCATTTCACAACATCCTTGACTGGCTCAAGGATGTTTTCTCTGGTAGCCAGGACTTCCCTGGATCCACCATGAGATCTGCCTGCATCAGCAGCTGTGGGTTTCCTGTGCTTGGACACCAACAGGAAATGAAAGTAACTGAATCATTTCTTCTTCCCTCACTTTTGTCCTGCAAGAAGAGACCAGCCAGCCCAGCTCTCAAGGCTGGATGGGCACAGGGGTGTTCTCCCCTCACACGTGCCTGCCTGCAACCAGCTCCTGCCCCTATCTCCAGCCATCCTGACAAGAGTGGGGACAAATCTGGCCTTAGCAGGGTTGTCTTTGGAGCTTGATCCTGGGGTGATGGAGGTCTCCTACTGTGCATGGCTGCTCTGGGCATGAGCCCTGCGACAGGATCTGGAGGTGTAGGGCATCCCACCGAAGAAGTTTCCCAGGTGCAGCTGCCCAGGCCAGGCAGGCGCCCCTTTGCCAGCCCTGCTGGGTGTGGGGTTCCCTGGGGTCTGCTCACATGAGGTGACAAGCTGTGACCTGCCTTCTTTAAGCATTGCTGTGCACCAAGACTGCTCTGGTGGCTTTGGCAGGTGTCTGGTGTGCCAGAAGCAGCTCACAGAGTAGCCAGGAGAACCACGGGACAGAACAGAGATGGAGAGGGGCAGCACTGGGACACTGCTCCTGGGCAGCCCGGGCTGTTCCCAGCTTTTGCTGGGTGCAGGCTGCAGGAATGTCAGGCTCAGCTGGCAGTGCCAAACCCAGGTCTGCTCCACTGAGGATGCCACAGGCAGGGATTGCTGGCACGGACAGAGAGCTGGAAACTGGGCTGTTGCCTCCCTGCTTCCACTGCCTCTTCCCTGAGCAGGTGTGCCTCTGTGCTGGGCCATGCCATGGTGCCAGCAGCACAGTGGAGCAGGACAGTGGCCAAGCAGGAAGTCCTGGGGATGCCCCCCGTGGCTCCACACACCACCCTCACTTGCAGTTCCCGTTTCGGCAGGGATATAAAGGTGGTGTGGGCAGGCAGAGCCCAGCACAGCACAGCACTGCGGAAAGCCAGGATGGGAATGCAGAGCCTGGCAGTGGCTTGCGGGGCACTGGCCTTGTGCCTGGCACTCACCACAGCCACCAACCCCGGCTTCGTGGTGAGGATCACCCAGTCAGGCTTGGACTACGGTGGGTTCTGCTTCTGATTTCTCTCCTAACAGATGTGCTGGTGGCAGAGGTGTGGAGCCAGGTACCCTGTGAGAAGTGCAAGTTCCTGGGGCAGATGGGGGATTGTTGGACTGGGGTGCCAAAGGCACCATCACCCAGGGCTTCCCCTGTTGCACCTGCCTGTCCCCCACCCCACAACTTGCTGGAGGCTCTGAAGAGGGGACGAGCCCTGTGGGGTCTTAGGGACCTGCAGGCAGGCAGTTTTGGGGACTGGCACAGCAGGAGAGTGCTGGTCCCACAGCACATGCAGCCAGCTGAGCTGAGAACCCAGGAGGAGGGAGCTGCAGAGGAAAGAGGAGCTAGGGAGTTTTAGGGTGAGGCAGTGACAGAGATGGATGGGTCCCGTGCTGCTTTATTGAAGCAGGCAGAGCCCTGGCTCCAGCAGAGCACAGTTATGGATTGAAATACACTATGTGAGAAACAGCTCATTTACCAGTAAGCTCTGCCAGGCGTGTGGGAGAGAATGTGACTTCCCTTCTCAGATGCAGGCAAGGTTGCAGCACCACATGCTGTGCTGCTCCCTGGGACGTAAACTCCATCCATCTTTGCCTGCAGGCAGTGGGCATGGAGCGGCCCAGTGGCTTGCACCTCCCAGACACCTCACATGGTTAGCAGCCTGAAGAGTGAGGACTGGGACATAGCTCTCCTTTCTATGGCCACCACCTTCCCCTGGGAAGGATGGAGAACTGCATGCAGGGCACTAGGCAGCATTGCCTGTGTGCTCACAGGGCTCTGAGCACAGAGGTTGTCTTTAAAGCCAGCCTGGGAGGCAGCATCTCCTGGGTCTTTCCTTTGATCCTTCTGCTGCAACCCGATGTGTGCTCCAGCTCCTGTGGCAGTGGGGATGACGCTCTCCCTGTGTCCCTGCAGCCCAGCAGCAGGGGATTGCAATCCTGGAGAAGGAGCTGGCCCAGCTGAAGCTGCCAGACATCTCGGGAGACTCTCGTATCTTGCATGTGGGGAAGGTGCACTATGAACTCTCCAGGTGAGCCCTGCCAGTGCAGTGGCACAGAGCCACCCAGTGCCCCTCAACCCAGGCGAGGGGTGGGGAGGGTGGGGAGCCTGAGGAGCAGTGAGGACCATCCTGTTCCCTCCACACTCTCTGAGATGTTGGCCCTGTCCTTGGTGCAGGCAAATGTGTTCCCATTACACTCCTTGCCCATGGGAAAAAAGAGAACTGGGGTCATGGCCCCCTGGGTCTGGGTGCATTGTGTGCAATCAAAGCCTGGGTAGTGGAGATGGCCTTGCCTGTGGGACCAGGGCACACATTCCTGTGTGGAGCAGGAGTCCAGTCTGTGTGGAAATACAAGCTCCTTGCTGCCCCAGGTGCCTCTCTGCTCCTGCAGCGCAGCATTTGGAGCTGCTGTGGGTGGCTGCAAGGGCCACATTCCCAAAGGTGCCGCTCTGCTCTCCCTGTGCCTGCCAGGCATAGATTGCAGCTGCAGAACTGCAGCAGAGGATGCTGTTGGTGCAGTGACTCCACTTTGTCCTGCCCACCCTCCTTCTCTCCCTGATTGTCTCACTCCTTCCCTCCTTAGCCTCGTGCTTGGGAGAGAAGAACCACTGTAACATGACTTTTCCTTTTATTAATATATTTTTAGACTGCGCCTTCGTGATTTCCAGTTGCCGTACTCTCGGATTACCCCGATCTCCAACGTGGGCCTGCAGGTCTCCATCTCCAACGCCTTTGCTGAGCTGGATGGGGACTGGCGGGTGAAGTTTCTCTTTGTGTGAGTGCCAGGCTCTTTCTCCTCCAGTTTAGGCACCTACTCTGTGTTTCCCCCTCTGGATCTGGACAGGCTTTTTCTCCTCTCACTCTCCCTTGGGCAGCTGTCATATTGCTCACCCAGATATGACGGATGAAATAGGGTTAGAGGCAAGAACAAGGTACATGATGGGGGAGCTGTACATGGACCTTCAGCTCTATTTTCCACTACCCCTCCTTGCTCTCCCTCCCCTCTATTTTAAAGGTTACCTCTCCTAGTTTATGTGCCAGTGAAAATTCTTTCCCCTGAGTTTAAACTCTTTCCCAGTCTCCACTGGATGCCCCGTACAAGGGGCTTACAAGTCTGCTCTACTATAGATTCATCCTGAGGCTGATTTGAGACACATCTCTTCACCAGGCCTTGGCATTGACAAACACTTCTTTTTCACTTCCCTCTACCAGCAGCCGGGACCATGGATCTTTTAACCTGAAGTCGGAAAATGTCTACATCAAAATCGTCCTGAGGCTGGGCAGTGACACCACTGGGAAGCCCACCATCAGCACCTCGGACTGCAGTGCCCGCATCTCCAAAGTCCGGTTGCTCTTTTCAGGCAGGCTTGCGTATGTAACTTCCCTTTAATTCTGAAAACACTGTGTGATAGCCCACCTGCCATGGGGAATGTGGCTCTACCATGGGAATGTGTCCCTGGTGCAAGCAGAAGGTTTTTGGAAGTCTGAGGTTTCCATGGACTTAAATCTGGCCTGAATTTCTCCTGCTGTGGCTGCAGATTTTAGGGGGGTGGGTGTGGTTAAGGCAGACACCAGTTTTCTGTGGTTTACCACTGAGACTGTTTGCAAATGTGAACCCTGGGGCAAAGCCAGATGCCAAATTGGTGTGAGAATGATATTCCCAGGGTTTTGCATCTCTAGGGTCTCCCTTTCCTGGGCACATACTTCTGCAGTATGGATCTGAGCTAGACAGGGTTTCTCTCTGTGTTTCTCTGCAGGTGGCTTTACAACCTGTTCCACAGTGCTATTGAGTCCAGGTTCCAAAATATTTTGGAGGACAAGGTATGTGAGCAGTGGAGGGCAGGGCCCTGGGGTTTCTGGTGGTCTTTAGCCCTCACCTGTAGGTGATGTGCTAGAAGAATCAGATGTAGGGATGTAACTACAGCCAGAGCAAATGACTGTATTGCCAGTTCAGTAAAAAACAAAGGGATGGGCGTTGCAGGCTCCATAGCATAGTGTGACTCAGGCTGAATTTGAAACCTGGAGCCTTTGCCAAAACCGAGCATAACTGGTTTCTAATTAACAAAGTCTTTTCTTTCTATGTGGTCAGTTAATTAGGTCTTACGTCTCAGCCAAACTCATTGTAACCATCCGAGCTGTCCTTTAGCCTGCCATATTCTGGAGGGCTTTGGCGAACATAGGAGGGGGGAAACTCTTATTCCTGGATTTCAGATCTTTGTTGTTTTGTTTTACTGAGGGGGGTCAGGGAGCTGTAGTACTGCTGCCTGATACAGACACTGACATGCAGGAGACTTGCAACAGGACATGGAAACAAGCTGTTAGCAATAATTACTACAAGGATAACTGGCATGAGTTACAGCCTCTCTGGATGTGAACCTTGCTTGGGAAGGAGGCAGTTGGAGAACAGGCAAATCCCACACCTGCAGCAGATCCTATCCTGCCCAGGCACTATTCCCAACTTCATGCAATACCTTTCCCAAGTCCCCTGGGGTCTGTGGCAGCAGATGTTCTGGTGGCAGGAGCAGTATCAGGGCTCAGAGGCATTTTCTGCTGTTTTGTCCCCTGGAAGGAGGACAGCTTTAGGACTGCAAAGGGACCCCACTGCCCTCTGCTCCTCCTCCAAGCCCCCTCTGCCCCACACACAGTCTTTATTGTCTTTGTGGATTGATGGTATGAGGGGCAATGGGCAGGAGAGGGCAGGGATCTGGCAGCACCCTAGGCACAGCTGGGCCCCAACCCATGACAGGCAGCCTGCATGTGCCTCCTGCTGTTGCTGCAATGCTTGGGAAGTTCTAGTACCCCCAGTTCTGGGGGAATCCAGGTCACAGGGATTTCCAGGTCACAGGGAAATCCAGGTTACAGGGAAATGGGGGTCATGGGGAAATCTCAGTCACTAGAACCAGGGCTGCAATTTTCTGCCTGCAACAACATCCTCACCGACAGTGATGACGCATTTCAGCAGCGACAGAAAAATGTCACTGGGAACAGGGAAGAGCTGCAACCTGCTGAAACTAAGGCCACGTCCAAGCCTCAGTCACTCCTCCTCCTCATCTCTGTCAGTGTGGTTGCTGCCCCTCCGCAGTGCTGCATCTCACCATCAGCTCTGTGGGCTGTATGTCCAGTCAGACAGATGATGGACAGATCCTGCCCATGGTTGCTGTGATGTTACAGTGAAAACATTGAAAAAAGCTTGTGCAGATTACCTCAGCCATCTGCAAGGTGTCCCAGAGTAAATTTCCCAAGCTAGTGATAAGCCTTCAATAAAACCCCCACAAATGCCAGGGCTCCACTTGTGGATGAAAGAGCAGAGGGATGCACACTTCTGTCCTGGCACACAGAGCTGCAGAAGCTCAGCAAAGCTCAGCTTCAGTACAGTCAGTGCTCCTGCCCTGTAGGTTGGGTTAATCCTCTTGTTGCTCTGCTTTGGCCACATCCTGGCTGCTCAGCAGGGTTCATTCCTGCATGAGCCACATGAGATTCCTTCTAAGGCTCTCCCCAGAGGTGAATTATGCCAAGGGGAAATTGCTGCAAGCAGATGCTGATAGGTATAAACCCTGCTTGTGTCTTGGACACTTAATGTGCTGCCTGATGGATGGAGACAATCATCACTGTGTGCTCTTGTATTTAAGCAGGCTTTGTCATGGAGCGGGGAGTGTGGCTGAGACTGAGCAGGAGCTGTGACCCGGCTGCCCCTGCTCATCTCTGTGACCTTTCTGTCCCACAGGTCTGTGACAATGTGGCCAAGTCTGTACAAAACAAGCTCCAGACGTACATCCAGACCTTGCCAGGTACTGGGAGGCTGCACGTGGGTTGGGAGTGGCTCTTCCTAGCTTTTCCCAGCCATGAGGAATGTTTTGCCTTGTGTCTACTCTCCATCTCCTGATATTCTCGCACCCAAGCTGGGAGCTGGGGAGCAGCTCAGCAGAGACAAATCACTCTGTGTACTGTCTGGCTGTGGGGATCCCTACAGGATCTGTGCCCAAGGACAGAAGGGAGCTTGGGCTGCTTTAGCTGGGGGAGCCAGGCCATTCCTCAGGTCCAGGAGTTGGCTGTGAAAAATCCAGGGGAAAAATGGAGGGTTTTGCTTCTAAACAGAAGCAAGCACAGGGACAGTTAGTAGTGAGCTGAGGCCCAGGAAGTGCAGGCATGGCACTGCCCAGATACCAGCAGAGCCCATCTGCTCCCAGCTTNCATGTTTACAGTCACAGCCAGGATAGATGCCAAGACTGGGATTGATTACTCCTTGGTGGCACCCCCAAGAATTACTGCACAGTCCATGGAAGCAGACCTGAAGGTGAGAGGTGGCCCTGGGGACCCTTGATTTGGCCAATGCCTCTGCCACAGGCAGGTGGGAACCAAGGTTTTGGTACCTGCTGCAAATGCTGTTTGCCAGCCTGAGTCAGCAGGTGAGCCCCACTGCTATTTGCACCCCTTCTCCACATCTCTCCCTCCTTGCAGGGTGAATTCTACTCCCTGGCCAACCCCTCCACCACCCCCTTCTCACCGCTGCCACTGGCCTTCCCCTCGGATCACGACCGCATGGTTTACTTTGGAGCCTCCAGCTACTTCTTCAACACAGCCAGCATTGCCTACCACAAGGCCGGGGCACTGGTCTTTGAAGTCACACAGGCCATGGTGAGTGGCACGAGTGGGACAGGACTGGGAAAGAGTTTCCATTTGCTGGGGTGCTCTGGGAGCAGCCAGCAGTCTTGGAGAAGCCCCAGTGAGCGAGCTGGGGGCTGTGGGATGGGGCTGGGCTGTTGCACATGGCAGCATTTGGGAATGGGAGGGCTGGCCATGGGCTCCTCTGTGCCACATTGCCCCAGTGTGACTGTCCTCTCCCTGCAGATCCCAAAGGATGCAGGATTCAGATTGGACACCTCTATCTTCTCAGCCTTCATTCCCCAGGTGAGCAGTCTGGCCCTGCCTGCCCACAGCTCTTGCACACAAAGGCTTTGCTCTGTGCCAGGTGTTCTCCCTCAGGACCAGGGCTTTGTGCCATCATTCCCATCCTCTCCCTACTTCTACACAGCTGGAGGAGATGTACCCAAACATGCCAATGAAGTTCAGGCTGTATGCTCCCACTGCTCCATTCCTGACTATTGGACCGGGAGGAATCTCGTTCCAGCCCATTGTGGATGCCCAGGCTTATGCCATCCTTCCCAACTCCAGCCTGGCTCCTCTCTTCCTCCTCAGCCTGGTGAGTGCAGACACAGCCCGTGACAATGGGGCAGAAGGGAGTTTGAGTTGTGCCCAGTCCTGTTGCCCAGATCCTGCCAGGGGACGTGCCAGGTGCTGTCCAGGCACAGTGGGGGTGTCCCCAACTGAACTATTCCTGTGCTGACAAATGCCAGGTTTAATACTGGTTGCAAACACACCCCTGGATGGGCAGTGGTGTGTTTCAGCTGGTCAGAGCTGTTCCCTCGGGTGTCTGCTTTGGGGTGAGGTGGGGTGAGCACTGCCAGAGCTCTGTGCTCTATCCCCAGACAGGGAACGTGTCTGCTGTCATCAACGTGAGGTCCGGCCGCATAGTTGGGAGCCTGGACGTGGGCAGGTACAGAGGGGAGCAGCCACTGGCTGGGCAGGGGTGGCTAATGGTGCTTCTCTTTTGGGTGCCCAAGGACAGAGAGGGGGTGGGAAGGTCCCAGGGATGTGGGCTTGCTGTGGAGGGAATGAGCTGGAGGGAGTGGGATCTGCATGGCCACTGATGGGTGGGATTGCTCCCTCCGCTGGGACATCCTCCACAGCACCACTTCTGCCCCTGCACAGGATTAGGCTCTCTCTGAAGGATTCAGCTGTTGGCACTTTCCAGGTAAGCTCTCCTTGACCCCCAGCATGGAGCACGCAGTCTGCTGGGGGCCAGGATGAGAGCTCATTCCCTGCTGCCTCCCAATATTGGACCCCACGCTGAACCTGCAGCCACCTCCTGCCTCAGCCGGCAAGGCTGGGAAAGGATTGGTTACTGCTCTCACCCCAGCATTTCCTACCCTGCCAGTATAGCCAGACAAATCCACTGGTCACTGGCAAAGTGTGTGCCCATCCCAGCTCCTCATCTCCTTTTCCTAATTATCCTCCAGTGCCTGCATGTCTCCTGTGCCACAGGCTAAAGCTTTTCCTCCCCATTGCTCCAATTCCCAGGTGCGAATGATGCAGTCCTTAATGAACGTCTTGACTTCCAGTACCCTGCTCCCACGTCTCAATGGTGAGAATTTACTAGGGGAATGGGGGTGCTGGAGCACCCTCCACTCGGGTTACTCTGTCCAAGTGGACCCAGCTCACTAATTAAATCCTCACTGCCAAGGTTGATCCAGGGAAAAGTGTGTGCAAGATGCAGCAGTGAAGCGATGGGAGCCTCTTGCTGCTCTTACAGGCTCCCAGCAGCAAACGCAATGGAAAAAATGAGCCCTGTGCATATCCTAATGCTTTCCAGACCCTCTTCTCGAATCCCTGCTTCCCCCTTCTCAGCAGCAGTTCAGATCAGAGTGGAGCTGGTGGCTGGAGGGGCCAGGGGGCTGTCAAGGCACAACATGCAGCCATACCCCAGGAGCAGTGGAAGAGAGGAAAAGGCTGGGGGAAGGAGGTGGCCTCCTTCTTTGTGTGCTCTGTGCTCCCTTGGCTCCCATTCCCATCCCAAAGCAGACACACATGTTGTCTTTTCCAGCCCGATTAGATGAGGGGTTCCCTCTGCCACTTCTGGACAGGATCCAGCTCTCCAATATCCTTGTAAATTTCCACCAGGTGAGTGAGGGGGAGCACCTGGTTCCAGCTGGGGCCCATCCTACTGCCCCCAAGGCCCTGCTGACTAGCACAGCCTCCAAATCCATTTCCCCCAGCTGTGCTGGGAAGTGATGGATGGGAGGATGCTCTTCACTGAGATCCCAGAGGCCCAGTGGCAAACTCGAGCACACATGTGCCAGTCGCTTCTCCCTTCAGGGATGTGGTGGGTGCTGGGCAATGCAGCTGCCAGGGCCTGTAGCAGTCCAGCGCTTTCTCTCTTTCTCCCAGAATTTCCTGCTGCTTGGAGCAGATGTTCGCTTCCGGCCCCGCGGATGAAAATAACGCAATGAGAGCCCTTCAGCACTAAGTATGCTCCATTCACACTTTGCCCATCTGTGTTCCTCTGCCTGAGTCAAAGTCCACCAGTCCTGCCAGTGTCCTGCACTGCTGCCTTGGCCCGGACACCCGGCTGTGGCCTCACCTGGTGCTACCAGGAGCTGGGGGTCCCCTGCCCTGGGCCACCCCCTCCCCTCCTTCCTCTGAGCAGCAATAAAGGTGTTAGTGCTGGGGTGGTGATGTTGGTGTCTCTGTCTGTGCTTGGGCTGCACTGGGCCAGGTGGGAGCTGGAGCTAGATGGGGACTGCCTGGTTTGGCTGTTTCCATGGCCATGGCAAGGCACCACGGAACACCTGTGTCCTGCTGTCCTGTCCCTTCACTCCAGCTTTTGGGCAGTGTGGTTGGAGGAAGAACATTGGAAAAGGCCCTGGGGGTGCTGCTCAACAGCAGCTGAATATGAGCACCAGGTGGCCAAGAAGGCCAGGGGCATCTTGGCCTTTATCAAGCATGGTGGGGAAACAGGACCAGGGAAGGGATTGTGCTTTGTCCAGTTCTGGGCCCGTCACTTCAAAATAGACATGGAGTTGCTTTAGCATGTTCAGAGAAGGGCGATGGAACCAGGGAATAAGCTGGAGCATCAGGAGAGGTTGAAGGAGCTTGGGTGCTCAGAAAGGAGGCTCAGGGTAGACCTTACCCTCACTACTCCCTGACAGGAGGGTGCGGCCAGGTGGGGGTTAGGCTCTCCTTCCGGACAAGGGGACATGCTGCATATGCGGTTTTAGATTGGATATTGTGAAGAATTTCTTCACAGAAAGGGTCATTAGACCTTGCAAGCGGCTGCCATGGGAGGTGGTGGAGTCACTGTCCCTGGAGGTGTTTAAGGGAGGACTGGACATGGCGCTCAGTGCCCTGCGTTAGTTGAAATGGTGATTCTGGATCACAGATTGAATTCGATGATCTCGAAGGTCTTTTCCAATTCATTCTGTGACTTTGTGATTCCCGCGGCGGCGCAGCCCAGCAGCGGAGGAGCCCGGTACGGCGGCGGGGCGGAACGCGGCGCCGAGGGGCGGAGGCAGCGGCGGGGCCGCTTTGCCGGCGCACGGCGGGGCCGCCCCATCCTCGGCCGGTTCGTCCCCCAAAGCGCCCCTCCTGTTGCGGCCATGCTGCCCGGGGTCCGAGTGCTGCGGGTGACGGGGCTGCTCCGCCCGGCCGGGGCCCCCCCCCGCCCCGGAGCCTCCCGCAGAGCTCGCTGCGGACCGGGACAGCGGCCGGTGGGGCGCGGAGTCACCGGGCCCGACCTGCGGCACTTCCTGAGGGCAGCTGCCGCGGTGCAGCCGGGGCCGTCGCCGGAGCTGCCACCTGAGTCGAGCTCTACCCCCGCGGGCCCGAAAGGTCTGTGGGTCTTCGCTGCAGCTCCGCTGCTGTGGCCTCGCTACGGGGTCAAGGGCAGCCGTAAGGCCGGTGCAGGCAGTGATGCTCCACAGCCGGAGCGGAGTGGGCGAAATGGATTGTTTGGGAGTTTTTGGGGCCGTGAGGGGGTTGTGACGCTAGGAGTTTAGTCCTTGGCTGCAAAGTCGTGTATGTTCTTCGACCGTGTAGCTGAGCGGAGAGCAGGTTGCTCTGGCACCTGCCCACTGTGTGCTGGGCTGTCAGTGGGGCTGTGGCAGCTCCTGTGGGGCTGTGGTGCCCTTTCAGGGATGGTTTAAATGGCCATGAGCATTGTATCTCATAATGGCACAGCTGCTGCTGCTCTGCAGTCAGGGCCCAGCACTGCCGTGTTGCAGAGCACACAGGTTTCCCAGAGGCTTTTCTTTGGTTTATCCTTTGTGGGTTGCAGGTGCAGGCAGCTTTTGTGCTGCTTTTCTGATTCCAGTGGAGGGATTGAAGGCTTCTTCCCATAGAGCAGGCGATAGGACAGGTTGTGGATGGGAGCTGAGCAGGATCCTGCATCACACACCCTTTGTTGCAGTGTACCTGGAGACCTATGGCTGCCAGATGAATGTCAGTGACACAGAGATTGCCTGGGCCATCCTGCAAAAGAATGGCTATGCCAGGACAAAGGAGCTGGATGAGGTAAGGCAGCACCTTGGCAGCACACACAGCCCTTATGCCCTGACTGTGCCTGCAAGTCCCAGCTTTTCTCTGGAGTGCAGCCCTGTGGGATGTTACAAGTTCTGTGGTCTGAGTTCTGTGCAGTGAAGGAAACTACTTAACAAGTGTGGCAGAAAGCTGTGAGTTGTCTTTTTTCTTTAAACTACTGGGCTCCATCTCAGTTGGAGAGGGATTGGACACAGCAGGATCCTCGTGTCTCATCTTTGAGTTTACTTTTACCATTTAGTGAAGACTCTGCTTGTCTACTGCTTCTTTCTTGTAACTGTGTTTGTTGAAACCTGCCATGTACTCAGGCATGTCTTTTTCCCTAAGTTAAGTGAGTTTATAGTCCACTTCTTCAGGTTACCTGGGTAGGGCATGAGAACTTATTGTTTGGCTTTTACAGGTTCTTCTCTTTTTGTTGCTTTTGATTTAGGCAGATGTGGTTCTTCTTGTCACCTGTTCTGTGAGGTAAGGAAATGTTTGTCACTGATTCCGCACAGTTTTTAAGGAATTACCATTTGAAAACCAAGGCAATAAAAGTGTTGCATGAGGGAAGGAGTGTGCAGGTGTGCAGCTGGCTGTTTAGTTGAGGGTAGGGCTGGCTGATGCTACGATTTACAGCATTAATTTGGCTATGAATTTCTTCCCTGGGCAGTGAGGTAGTGTAAGCTGTGTGTATATGCCATGGGCAGTGAGAAACCTGCACAATTAATGATTTTATTTTCAAATATTCTATCTTCTCTTGAAGCAACTCTCTAGTACAGTGTCTGTACTTAAAAAATGCAAGAAATATGTTTAGGGGCATCTTGATATAAAGGGAACTTTGCTTGTTTTTATGAATGCAGAAGACACTGAATGCTCATGGTCACTTGCAGGGTACCTTGTACTGTGGCCAAGGCACATTTTATCCCCAAGAGCTTCGTCCTTGCAGTGTTTCTGCAGTGGAGATGCTCTTAGGCAAGCCAAGTGATAGCAGATAAGAGTCAAGACATCATCCCCACACCACAAAGGGCACTTTCAGGTGCCGTTAGATTCCCTTGCTTCAGCTGAATTCTCCTCACAAAGCACTCGGGCTGCCTGAGGCTGGGGCTGTGCTCAAGAGCAGCAGAGGGAATACTCATCTGTCCTGGCTCCCCAGGGAGAAGGCAGAGCAGGCCATCTGGAACCGTCTGCAGCACCTCAAGGCGCTGAAGGCTCGGCGGCCCCAGGCTCGTGCTCCGCTCCGCATCGGGATCCTGGGTACGGCTGTGCTGTGTCACCTGGATGCCACTGGCAGCACCTGCCTTTCCCTGGGGTGAAAGCAGCTGGGAAGGGCTATGGGGAGTAATGGAGGGCAGGCACTGCTTCATGATGACCCTTCTCCTTTGCTGGCAGGATGCATGGCCGAGAGGCTTAAGGAGGAGATTCTGCACAGGGAGAAGCTGGTTGATGTTGTGGCAGGCCCTGATGCCTACCGTGACCTTCCCCGGCTACTGGCAGTGGCAGAGTCTGGCCAGCAAGCTGCCAATGTCCTGCTGTCCCTGGATGAGACTTATGCTGACATTCTGCCTGTCCAGACTAGTGCAGGTGGCACAACAGCATTTGTGTGAGTACCTTTGCCCAGTGCTTGTTTCTGCAGCTCTGGTTTGGAAATCTTTTGTGCAGAGCAGATGTGTCAGTGACAGCAGCTGCCCAGGAGATGCAGTGCGTGGCTGCACTGAGTCTCCCAGAGTGTGTGTGTGTGTTTTTGCTGCTGCTTTGCTGTGTGACTGAGCCCTGGAGAATGTGCCTTGAGCTCTGGCTGTTGTGGACTTCTCTCCCTCTCCTTTAGGAATGCCGATTCTCAGCCTGATAGTGCACTGAGTGATTTCTGTGGCACTGTCCCTTCCTGAAGTCCATACCTCTCATATCCCCTGCCTTCTCTGGTGCCCTGTCCCACGTTTTGCTATTTATTCTTCTAATCCTCTACACATTGTAACTTCTGATTGTTTAGTTTTGATGATAACATTGTCAGACATGAAATCTGACTCTGCTCAGTGTGGCCATAATGTACAGAAGGACAGTATTGCTCTCTTCAGGAATGGGATGTAGAAGGATCTTTGATCACTGCCAGGCTGCAGTGGCAGTCTGTGCCTCATTAGTTCTTTCCAGCTTTCTTGGAAATGTGCACGAAAAATCAGAAGGTGTTAGTTCAGGGCAAGCTGAATGCAGTGTGGATGGTTTGTGTGTGGAGCTGGCTGCAGGCAGCAGTACTGGGCTCATCCTGGGCAGGATGCAGCATGGATGGGGTGTGACCTGTGCTTTACCTCTTGGCAGGTCCATCATGCGGGGCTGTGACAACATGTGCAGTTACTGCATTGTGCCCTTCACCCGAGGCAGGGAAAGGAGCCGCCCCATCGCCTCCATCCTGCAGGAAGTGAGGATGCTCTCAGATCAGGTGAGGCAGAGCCTCCTCCCACCTGTCCCAAACCATGGGAGGAAGGGTGGTTCCTGGTAACAGTGTGTTCAGTGGTACTTGTAATTGGTGTCACTGCCTTTATGTGCAGAGAGATGAGGTTGTGGTGGGATTCCGCCAGCGGCTTTTTGATTCCCCTTGTAATACTCCATGACAGACAAGGAAAGGAGAGCTTCTGTTGGAAACTCCGTGGAGTAAAACCATGGCTGCCCTTGCAGTACAGCCGTCCTGCCTAGGTTATATTTCTTTTCTATTTTGTAGGGAGTTAAAGAAGTGACCCTCTTGGGTCAGAATGTTAACAGCTTTCGAGACCTATCTGAGGTGCAGTTTCAGTCAGTGGCTGCCCCGGGCCTCAGCCGTGGCTTTAGCACAGTTTACAAAGCCAAACAGGGAGGTTTGCGCTTCTCACACCTGCTGGACCAGGTCTCTAGGATTGATCCAGAAATGAGGATCCGTTTCACCTCTCCACACCCCAAGGATTTTCCTGATGAGGCAAGTGTAGAATAAATACCTTGGCTTCTGCTTGCAGACAGCAGGGCAGCTCTGAAATGTGAGATATGAGCTGTGTTGCCTTCCTAGACAAAGAGAATGTGGGTTCCCAAACTGGGGACAGCAGCTCCTGGGAGTTGAATGTTGGGGCTAAAGCTGGCAGTTTTGCAGTTTGCTGGCTTTTACCCAGGGAAGACTCTCTTCCCTTGGCACTCTGGTATGGTTAAGCTGTCTGAGACATCTCCTTGTCACTTACCACAGGTCTTGCAGCTCATCCAGGAGCGAAACAACATCTGCAAACAGCTGCACCTCCCAGCCCAGAGTGGGAGCACACGAGTCCTGGAGGCTATGCGGCGAGGGTGGGTCACCCCACAAGGAGCCCTGTGTCCTGCCCTCTGATTTGAGCTGCTGGTTTCTCCTCACTGATGTTGTGGGTTTCCAGTTAGCAAATTGATGTGCTGTTCATTGCAGATACACAAGAGAAGCATATTTAGATCTTGTGCACCACGTGCGTGAGTCTATTCCAGGTGCGCGTTCCTTTGGCTTGGTCTGAACTCAGCACAGCTGCATCTCACTGTCCTTTCCCGAGTGCAGCAGTCTCATCTTCCTTGAGGGAAGTGTGCAGCTGTGTGTGTCTGTTTCAGGAGTGAGCTTGAGCAGTGATTTCATCACTGGGTTCTGTGGAGAGACAGAGGAGGATCACCAGCAGACGTTGTCCTTACTGCGGGAAGTCCGCTACAACGTTGGCTTCCTGTTTGCCTACAGCATGAGACAGGTGAGTGCAGGCCCTGGTGGAGAAGGCTGTTATCTCTGAGAGTGTCTTCTAAACTATTCAGGGTTGTTTCTCACAATAACACATTTTTTTAAAAGCTGTTGAAAATCATACCCAAAGACTTAGTATACTGGTAGTTGTTGCTTGTCCCAGGCATTTGCAGGGTATGTGGTTCTGCAAGGGATGTTGTTGTGCCTGGGCAGATTCCAGCTTCTCTGTAGGAGTGTCAGGGTTGGTAACTGCTCGGTGACCTGACTCTGCAGATACTCCAGGGTCATTGTAGAGAAGCAACTGTGTCAGCAGAGGCTGCAAATACATTATTTGCTGATGAGGAATGTGCTGATGGAGCTGGGCTGGAGCACAGCTACAAGGGTCTGTCATTCAAGTCTGGAGGGAAGTGGTGAATTTTTGAGAAGGTATTTCCATGAGAAGAGTGCGTAGTTGGTAAGTCTCCATTAGAATGCTCTCTGGGTGTATGATACTGTTGAGGAAGAGGACAGAAGGTTGGGAAACATAAGGAAGCAAAGGGATTTGGATCACCATGCAGCACATAGTTTAGAAGTAGTGGAATCCGTTGCCTATGGGCAGACAGGGACAGGCACATCCCACACAGCAGCAAAAGCTGCAAAACTGTTTCACAGCCACTGATATGCAGTGCTCTGCATCAGACCCTTTGCCTAAGAGGTGGAAAAGATGTGAGGAGCATGAGGATGTGGCTGGCCCTGAAATAGTTCCTTTTTGATACCAACTGAAATGCTATTGGAATGTGGGAAGCTGTTGCTGGAAGTGCAGTGGAGCTGGCTGGGGTCAGGCTGGGTGCTGAGGGCCTGCACTGGCTCTGTGTGTGCAGAAGACGCGGGCGCATCACCGGCTGCAGGACGATGTCCCCACGGATGTGAAGAAGCGGCGGCTGGAGCAGCTCATTGCCACCTTCCGGGAGGAGGCTGCGAGGGCCAACGCAGCCCTGGTGGGACAGGCTCAGCTGGTGCTGGTGGAAGGGGTGAGTGGGCTTGGAATGAAATTGTCCTCGTTTCTTTCTGACTCTGAGGCTGTACACAGCAGTCACCACTTCTGGCTTCCCTTCTCACTTTCCCCTTGTTATCCCAGGACTCCCAAGACCGTTTCTTCACACTTCAGCAGACGCCCTGACTTTCCCAGACCCCTGAGCTGAGCACAGGGGATGGGATCAGTTAGGGATGCATCTCTGGCCAAGCACAGAATTTGTGCTTTGGTGTGTGTTACCCAGCAGCTCTGGCCACAGTGCTCTGTTCCAGAGCTTGGTTAATGTGGGTTTAATACCATCAATAGTGCTCAATTAATTCCTGAGGCAATAAAGCCCAGCGGTGAATCAGAGCAATTGCCATGCAGGTAATGTTCCCTGTCCTCTTTCCAGCCCAGCAAACGCTCTGCCTCGGAGCTGTGTGGGAGGAACGACGGCAACATCAAGGTGATCTTCCCCGATGCCGAGCTGGAGGATGCTGCTGAGTGCAGGGCTCCAGGCAGAGCTCAGCCAGGGGACTATGTGATGGTGAAGGTGACCTGCCTGCAGTGCTCATTTCCTTGCACAGTGCTGTTCTCTAAGGCAGCTGCTGCCAGAAGAGCAGCTTAAAATTAGAATGGATCCTCCACAGCCTTTCTGTGCCTGAAGGCCTGTGCTGTTTCTTTCAGGTAACCTCTGCCAGCTCGCAGACCCTGCGGGGAGTTCCGCTCTGCCGGACCACCCTGTCCTGTGCTGCTGCTTCTCACTGAGGGATCCCTGCTGGCCCTCGATGGAAGCAGCACATATTGTCCTTTAAGAAGCAAGGAAGTGTGGTCAGGTGGAGATATGGTAGAACCAGGGGGATATATATGTATATTAAAACTTATTTGTGAAATAATAAAATACATATATATTTCTGCTTTGGTGCCAACTTATCCCTCACAGATGTGTGCAGGTTCAAAGGGGTAGAAGCTGTGTGCGAACTTACAAAATCCAGGTACTGTGAGATTATTTTGACTTGCCCTGAGGCTGGTCCCACTCTCAAAGAGCTGCAGGTCTGTCCTCTGGCTGTGATCATATCCTCTGGCACAGCCCAGCCCAGCCTGAGAGATGGGTGTGCAGAGCAGTTCCTTCCTAGGAAGGAACTCACCTGAATTTAGGAGCTGCAAAAGCTGGTAGTACCTACAAAACACAGCCCCAGTAGCTGCTGGAGAATGAGAAGAGTATTGTCAAAGGGTAGAAAGAACTGAAATTACAGAAGATTGATAAATTCTTTCAAAAATATTGGTGAAATGCTTGGAAAGAGGATGCAAGAGCCCCCACCACGCTTGCGTGTTGGAATGTGGTGCTGGACTGTGGAATGAAAAATTATGTTTAACATGAACCAGTGAATCTGTTGTGTGTAGGGCTGAAGGAATGCAGCCTTGCCCTGGTACTGGGGAGGATTGGATCTTTTCTGGAGAAGATTTCCTTGTTGCCAGGCTTAGGGGATGCATGGGAAGAGATAGCTGCTACTTTAGGGTCATCTCTGGCTTCTTAAAACCTGGGGTTCTCTTTGGTAATCCAAACATCTATGGATGTCCTTCCCTTTGCTTATTAAGTAGTTGTATTGATTTAAATGGCCAGTAACTTCTTCAAGTGCATCTGACAGTTCCTTGTTTTCATCAGCCTGCAGCTGACCCTGGCTGCACAGTGTCACGTTCCAGCCTGCTCTGTGAAATTCAAACAAGGACCTGTGACCTGCACTTGTGAGTAAACTGAGATGTGAGAAAGGATTGCCCCTTTTCATACAGATAATCGTGTCATTAAAATAAATCTTGTAAAAGGCTCTAGCCAGTGACCAGTTTTGAAGGAACAGCTGGTAGCAGGGCAGTCATGACATGAGTTTTCAGAATTTTAAAATGAACGTGGAAGGGTTTTGCTCGAAAGCCTCCTCTCCTGCTCAGCTCCTTCTGGGCTATAATTGTATCTCTTTGAAAACAGCATGGTTCACTGAATATTCATTAGGCTTCAAGAAACAAATACATTTTGCTTATTATCTCGGAGATGAGTCCCTTCTCCAAGTGAATCTGCACAGTCAGCGCAGTCTGTGTGGCTCTGAGGTGCTGACAGTCACACAGGGCTGCTCTGCCCTCCTGTTTCCACATGGAAAAATGTCTTTGGCTCAAATTCACAAACCAGGGCCTGAACCTCTGCTGCCCAGTGAGGGTGAGCCGATGGTCCAGGGGAGTTTCAGGAAGAGGCAGCATTTTGGGATGAAGTCTCAGAGGAAGCAGCAGCATCTGTAACTCAGAGGTGATGGGCACTGAGGCCAATATGCTTGGCTCATCGAGTCCACTGGGCAGTGTTTGAATTTCACTGTCCTATGGCAGGTCTTTCAGCTCATAATTCACAGGCATTTTGGGACCAGAGCTCAAGCCAGCACCCTGGAAAGAGCTGACACCCACCTTTTCCTGCTCATTTCGACCTCCCCAGAAACCCCTATTCCAAGAGGGAAATGGAGATCACAGTGTGCCCTACCCCCTCCATCCTGCTTTGAGGCCAGCTGTGGCCATTTTACAATCATTATTTTAAGAGCGGGAGACTAATGAGGAGGAGAGCTGGGTTTTACATTTTGATGAGGAGGTGATAATGCTCACTGCACGAGCTCCCCGGGGAGCCGTAGCACTCACCATTTGCTTCGCCTCCTTAGTTTTTATAGGACTCGGGAATGAAGACCGAGGTTTTAAGGCAGCAAAGCATCCATTAGAAAGTGCTTATGGTGACCTTGGAGGCTGAGTCAGTCCTTTGGCACTGCGTGGAAGAAGGAATGTGTTGTTTTCCTTGAGGCCTGGAGGTGGGATGTGGGTTCTGTGTCATTTGTCAGGTTTGTTGCCTAAACCCAGCTGTTGGGAAAACTGAACTCGTACCTTGTGTTCTTTCTAGCACATTTCTATTCCCACCTTGAATAGGGATGAGAGCCATGAACTCTCCTGGACCTCCCATCTCCCTGATGAACACCTGTGCCTTCTGCAGGTCGAATTAGTGGCCTTCCAGTCAGTCGGCCCCAGTTACGCCCATGGGCAAACACCTAAGGAGGCGTTTGGCAGATCAAATTTCCCAGTACAGACCTGAAGTGCTGGGATGACATTTACTTTCCAACAGCAGCCGTGCCCTGAGGGTGTCTCCTGACACCGGAATTTCGTAACATACAGCCTGCACTTTCCTTTCTGCTGGCAGGGTGTGTGGGCGAGGCTGGACATCACTCGCACACACAAATAGCTTCACCTGGCAGAAAGGTCACTGTCAGGGAGAACAAGAGCCCGTTTGTTCCCCAGACCCCCATCAGAGAGTAAACTTGTTTGTCCTCAGGTCTTGGCTGTGCTCAGGGACTGGAGGAACAGACAGCAGCAGGCGCTCACATCCCCTGTTCCCTGCTCAGCATTGGCTTTTATTGGTCTAAGGACAGCTTCAGAATTGATGCCCATCATTGCCTGCACTTGCCTGCCCAAATTTGTTCCTTTCTCTAAGACTTTTGAAGCAGTTTGGGCAGAACAGTCAGGCTTTTCCCAGTGCCAGAGCTGGCCATAGTATATCATGTCCTCCTCCAGAATCCCTTGAGCTCTGCAGTCTGTTTTCCCTCTGCATGTCATGGTGCTGGTGGATGGAAGGATGGACATTTTCCCTGATGGAAGCCTGTAAGCCCAGTTTCCTTTAGGTCAACTGGAGCCTTGCTCTGCTGAGGGGGTGGCAATCAAGGTATTGTCTCTGACTGATGCCAGCAACCTGCCAGGCTGTGCCAGGGAAAATGCTTTCCTCCTTTCTAATGGGTTTTCACTTCAGCAGACAGGCTCTGTGTGCCTGCCAGCCCATTCCCCCAGGCCTCCTCCTCCTCCTCCCTGCTCTGGGATTGCTGTGGGCTGGGGGTCCAGAGAGTATTACTTCAGCAGCTTTTCATCACCATTTCTGAAGCAGCTCTTTGCACAGAGCTTTGGGATTTAATGCAACATAAAGAACTTTCAAAACTGTTTTCCACTTCTAAAACCAGTTCTATCTTTAGTTCACTCCTTTCTGAAACTGGCAGTGGTTGGGTTCTGGCAGGGCAGGTACAGCTGCTCCTATAGGCTCCTCTGCAGCCGATGGTGAACTCTGTGCTGTGCTGGAAATGCAATGAGCTCTCCATTGGCATTGCTTGGTGCACTCCCAGACCAGTCCCAAGCTGCTCTGCAGCCCTCCCAGGTTGGCATTGTCTGTGCCCAGTGTCCCTCCATGTCCGTGCTTCCCGGAGTGCTGCTGGGCTGTGACCTGCATGGCAATGACAGAGGCACCGGTGCTGAGTGGCAGCTCCGCGTTCTGGGGTTTGTGAATTCAGAGGGTATCTCACAGTCTGTCACAGGCACTGCTGCTCTCTGGGGCCCAGCAGTCCTGTGGCTTTCCCTCCTCCCTTTGTGAGCAATTTATTTCCTTTACTGACAGACAACTATTGACTTCTCATTCTCCTGAAGATGAGATGTCTTGTCTCATCAGGTTTAAATTAGTTTTATCTTTAGCCTTTCCTATAAATAAGCTCTCATCGCAGTGTCATTACTTGATATCTATTTTGTGATGTTTTTCATTAATGGCTCTGTATCTTCCAGATATTTTTTCAAGTATTTTTTTTCCCCTGCTGCTGAGTTATTTAACAGTCAGACACAGATTAGAGACATGAAGATGGTCTGATGCTAGTCAGAAACAGCGTGGAATGGCCCAGCACACTTGGTGTGCAGGGCAGGGCACTGGGACTGTAATGGGGTGGCAGTAGGGCTACACTGGGGCTGTCAGGGATGGTCATGCATTCCATCCCTGTCTCTCTGCATCCCTCTGATCCCAGCCTGAGCACTGACACGCCTGAGGTTCTCAGGAGCATGAGTCAATAGAGTAATTAAAATGCCTCCCGTGAGGCGAAGGTGCTGCAATTCCTTTGGACAGCTGTATCTGTGAAAAACAGAGGTCTACTTTCTGTGCTTCATGTGCCTGGCAGGGGCTCTTCACTTTCAGCAGAACTACTAGGAAATGTGGAAGGGAATTATTTCACGTTATTTCAAGGGGGCCCTTGCCAAGGGTCCCTGTTCCTGCTGGGTCCAAACCACCTTCCCGAGCAGCCAGTCTGGAGCAACTGCCACTGCCACCAGGAACATGGAGCTGGAAGTACTGCTAGCCTGGGGACAGGCAGGGCTGCCAGCACAGGGACAAGACAGTGCTTTCTCATTTATGTCTTCCAAGATGTCAAAAGCAAAGTCCATCAGTGTTGAAAACACCCAAATCTCAATCTCACTGCCCTACATTCACTTCTTGCATTAAGGAGGAGGAGAAAGGTGTCTAATTCCTGGAGAGCAAACCCAGGAATGACAGCAGCCTGATGCACAGTGGCATGTCTAACGAAGCTGTCAGGGTGTTCAGGGACCCTGCTGGGGGTGTGTTTGCCACTCACAGAGCCAGGTCACCACGGGATCCCTCGCCTGCCCTGGCTGTGGCTCCCATGTAGGAATTACAGAGTGGCTGCAGGATGGGCAATTTGCAGTAGCACCTCAGCAGAGGGTTTGAGGGTGATTAATATTCAGCACACTGCTGTGAAAATGAACAGCCAGAAAGGATTGTCCTCCTCCCCTTCCGGCATCCATGAGGACAGTGAGGGAGGAACAGAAATGAAATTAATTTTTGGTCAGGCTGATTATGGGGTTTTGAGACTAAACAAGGTGCTCCATTCTCCTTCAGTTATTTAGTGTCTTTTAATCTGTTCCTTTTTTTTTTTTTTAATGTCATCTTTCAGTAATTTAATTACAGGAAGTTTAAAAAGAATAGTAGGATGCTTTGGTTGAAGCAATCAGAAGCAAACAGGAGGCAATTCCAAAACCAGCTTCTCTTCAAAAAAGGAAACATTCTGACATTTCATTAAAGGAAAGATTCTTCCTACAATTTCTTTTCCAAACTCCATTTTAAAAAAACCTTTTACTATTGGTGGGAAAGCTTTCTCTATCCCATGCTCAGCAGACAGTACAGCGGAGCCTGGCAGGAGCAGTGGCAACACTGACAATATCCCTGAGATGCTCTGCACAGCAGACAGGTGTCCTTGGGTGCAGAAGCCTGGGAGAGGCTCAGACAAACCTCCACAGGAGAGCCCAGT
Source organism: Anthoscopus minutus (assembly GCA_013399455.1). Taxonomy (NCBI): domain Eukaryota; kingdom Metazoa; phylum Chordata; class Aves; order Passeriformes; family Paridae; genus Anthoscopus; species Anthoscopus minutus. Next base: position 148,633 of record VWYI01043654.1, on the reverse strand, counting down.
AGGGTAAGAGGAACCTCAGGAAAAACCCCATCAGTGCCCTCAGAGCCAGAGCTGGCAAAGATCAGGGATGATTCAGAGTCACCTGTCCTGGCACACTTGGGCTGGGTGGTGCCAGCAGCAGGGACATCCCCCACGGCACCATTTTTATTAATATTGGTGGGTCAGAGCAGTGCAGGTGCTGCTGCTGTCCCCACAGGGCTCACTGTGGCCAGTGGCTGCCCACCCCTGCCTCTGTGGCAGCGGAGGTGGGACACAGCCCAATGGCACTGTGCCACCTGGAGAGGTTTGGGGTTTGGCATTTTGGCTCTAGGGTTACTGAGGGGATATTTACGCCTCTTCTTGCAATCATTCACAGCAAGTGAGCCTAGAATGAGGCTTGGCACGTTCCTTCATCCTCCTCCTTCTGTTTCCTTAGGAACTGGAAACTGAAGGTGCCCAATGAGGCGTTACAGATTCAATAGCTTGGGCCAAGGCACTGTCACCCATGCTGTCCTACTCTGACAGAGCTCTGCCACTGTCATCAAAGGACACCTAGCATCTGCCCTTTATCTTTGTGCTCTGAGCACACACAAATCATCAGCACCAAGATCCACTCCCAGAGCCCCCAGTATGGGTGTTACTGCAGCCAGTAGCTGCAGCCTGGATGTGCCCAATGCCCACATTCCATTAGAGTTGTTACCTCTGCCATTAATTAGCAGGGCAGGGGCGGCATTGTCTGCTCAGGGCATGGCTAACTCACAATGGTGGGGTAAAGGGAGTGAGGGAGCAGAGGAGAGGTTGGGCTGCGGTCCTATGGCACTGGTGATACATCAGCCACACCAGTACCTTGGGAAAAGAGCAGTGAGAACCTCCAAGTGTTTAGGGGAACATTTAGCCACTCAGAAGACGTGAGCAAGAGCCCTGGACCTGGTACCAGGAGGATGCTGGCTGCAAACTCTCAGCTAACGGCACCAGGACTCCCCTGTGCCTGTTGTGTGGGGCTCTGGGGCCCTGGGCAGGTCCAGAGGGACTCACCCTGAGCAGAGACAGAGAAGGGTGTAGGTGCTGCCCACCAGGAATGCCCAGCAGAGCCAATGTGGATACTTGGAAATGGTTGGTGGCACACGGTGCTGGGCCAGTGGATCTGGAGGCTGCAGGGCTTGGGCATCTCTCACCACCACACAGCTGTTCTGCTCCAGGGCTGTGGCAAAGCCAGCCCCAGGATGAAGCTTGATGCCAATGCAGCCAGCAGCAAGCTCATGTCCCCAAGAGCTTGCTGGCTACTGCTATTGCTCTTCCTAGGGTCCTGGGGGTCCCAGCCCCAGCCTGGGAGGGAGCTGTCTCCGTGGGGCCACAGGGATGTGTTTGTTCATGTCAAACAGCTCCCAGCTCACTGGCAAGAGGCGGGAGCAGGAATACACACTAAAAGAACCAGCAGCTCAGGGACAGGGGCAGAATAAATCTGCATAAATACAAATGAGGGGAATATTTGCCACATTGACCACATTTCTGTAGCTACTTTAAGCTGTGAGAGCGGGTCCAGCAGCCTGGGCAGAGTTTGGGCCCCATTCAGGCCTGGCTCTGGGGCTGCAGCCCCTGTGGTTTCCCACCTTTCCAGCAGACTCACCTATTCAATATTCTTCACATGTAATAATCCTGTAGCTGATGGGAGAGATAAATAACAAAACCCTTGCAAATGCAAAAATCCTTTGGCAGTTTGGAAATGAATCAAGTCACGTGCTGAATGCAGATGAAGAAAAATCATTTTTATTGTAAGGAGTAACAGAAGGGTGTGAATCTGCCTCAAATCCACCTCACCCACAATGCAGCACATCCAAATCCACTTGGAGATTACAAGGCAGGATAGTGTTCACTCTGATCAGTTCAAAGCGTCGCTGTTTGGGAACAAATAGGCTGAGTGTGTGCCTGGATTAGGCTGGGGGCTTTTTTGCCTCTTTTTAACAGTATAAAATCACTGCAAACAGCAAAATTCCCTTTTGAAATGGTAAGCCAATCAAGAAGCAGAGCAAAGACAAAGTGTTTACAGCTCATCGAATTTGTCCCTTTTCTCTCTTTCCTTCTCAGAAGGATTTGTGCAGTTGGTACAAACTCATGAAATTCCTGAGGGGACCAAACCCGTGCCTGACTGTCTGCATCCAGCACCTGGAATATCCCCTTGGTGCTAAGCCATTACCTGGCCTAAACCGCAGCCCAAGTGAAGCTGGGTGGGTGTGAGGAAAAACCAGGGCATCAAGGTCATCCCATCATCAGTGAGTACCATAGCAAGTGGCTTGTGCCCATGACAGCCAGGAGGGACACAGGCAAGTCCTGGGGCTCCTGCCTCCACAGTCACAGTGTCATCAGCATGGCTGATCATCAGCCTGGCTGATCATTGACATAGCTAATTATCAATATGGCTAATTACCAACATAGCTCATCATTGGCACAGAAAACTCTAAGCTGGACAAAGACACTAAAATCTGAGAAGACTGACATGTAAAGCAGAAGAAAGAGTCATTTCTTGGTTGGGTTTCTCCATTTTCATGTCTGTTCTCCACCTCCTGCATCGTTTTCCTCCCTTCCCTCCTCCTCCCTGGGAATTGCCTGCAACGGGACCTGGAGAGGTACCAGAGTTGAGATTTTAGGCAGCCCTGTGCTACCCCTGTCACCTCCCACTACCAGGCAGCAGGATCAGGACTCTTCTCACCCAGCCCAGGTACTGGCACCAGCACAATCAGCAGCAGAGCTCTGAGCCGGGTCCCCAGCCAGCAAATCCTCCTTACCCCAGGGTGCTGCCAGTCCCGCAGCTATGGACTGATCCCGGGATCGACACCTGCGGCTGGGGGAGAGACACCCAGGTCAGTGCACTCCCTTCTCCAGGTCCCCAAAGCCTGACAGTCCCCTGGTATCCCCCACCACGGGGCCAGGCTCGGCGGTGCCTGATGTACCAGTGGCCTGAGAGCCTCCAGCTTTATGGGCAGAGATTATTTAGTGCCCTCAGGAATACAGCTCTGGGGAAGCTGGGAAGACTTCCAACTCTTCCTTCCCTTCCCTATATATTAACTTTCCATGCATATGAAACTGAAAGCTCTTCCAATCACCTCTGCAAATATTAATTAATCCTCGCAGCATCCTGAGGACCATTATTCACTCTTATTAAGCAAATATTATTAAATCCTTTTATAAGAGGTGAAGTGACTTTTCCAGGGCTATGCAGGGCACGAGTGCACAGACTTTCTCTTGCTACTGTATTCCAGACCTGCCACTGCACAGGGGCAAATCTGCTCACATTCCAGCTGGGGGCCATCTCTGAGGACTAGGGACCCCAACCACCCCCTGCACTGCCGTGCCCTGTGTGGTACAAGTGCTCTGAGATGCACAGCACTTGGCAGCTCTGGCTGCACCCCAGAGCCATGAAAACCCTCCCCTCAGCCCCTACCCAGGACTGTGTCCCCAATACAGCTGCCCCATTCTGGCTCACGGACACCCGAGGGGATCCCCATGGCAGCACTGGGGCTGGACTTACTCCGAAGGAGCCAGTCAATGAAGGTGCTTGGGAATGGAGAATTCTGCAAAGAACAAGGAGGCGTTAGAGCATGTGAATGTGGAGGGAGGGCAGCACTGTGGGGACATGGGATGGGACATGGCTCTACCTGCAGATCCAGCTCCACATAGTGCCCAGTTGTCACTGGCAGTTTGGAGAGGGCAGAGTAGATTTTCCCCAGAAGCCCGAAGGAGATGACGCCTGCAGAGAGGGAGAGGCCATCAGGGCTGGGCAGAGCTGCCTGTGGGTCACTGAGCCTGCTGGAGCCCTGTGCCCACCCAGAGCATCTGGCAGAGGCTAGGAGAGTATTGTCCTGCACAGAAAGAAGGAAAAGCTCCTTGTCCTTATAGATCTCACACTCCTTGGGGTTCAAAGGTTGTCATGAAAGCTGCTGCCCTGGTGCTCCCAGGTGCAGATCCCATCACAAGGGAAATGTTGGGCATAAATGAGGACGGACAATTCTGCTTTCAGTGAAGCAGCAATTGTGTGCTAGGTTTGGCATGAACAAAGCCGGGGAGGGGAAACCCTCTGGCTCTGTGGGGCTGCACCTGGGTGTCCTGGCTTAGCCAATTCTTGGCAGCAGCCTGGGTCTAGCCCTGGTTAGAAAAACACCCATAAGAAGAGCAGGACTGTGGTGTCTGGCAGTAGTGGTGAGCCAGAACTGTGCCAGCCACAACAGCTTTGCCAGTGGAGAAACCTGCAGAGACCCCTGCTTCCACAGCTCCAGCCCTCCTGAGCACACCTGCTGCCCATGGAGGAGGCCCGACACACACATCCTGAGTGTCATTCTAAAACTTAATATAGGAAAGAAAATTTAATGACTTACGGTTGAGGAATTGCAGATTAATGTTGATGATGCTGACCCAGACGTTCACCAATGGGCAGAGCTGCAATGGCAACAAGTGGCACAGTCTCAGTGAGAGTACTGGGTGCAGCAGCTTGTTCTCCAGCACCGCTTGAATTTGATAGATTTAAATCAGGATGGGACAAACATGCTGATTTTATCCTATAGCATAGTTCTTCCAGGGAAAAAGAGCTATATGATTTTTTCAGGCCCCTGCTCAAAATGGCACAGGTTCTACTGAACAAGGTAAAAGATCCTCTAAAAGGCCACTTTGCTCTAAACGGGGCTGTTGCTTCTGCTCATCCTCACAGGGAGCAGCTGAGTATAAATTACCCCATAACATCACATGATGAAATTGCAATTACTCCTAACAAATAAATTCTGACTGTAAGGAAGATCAAACAATTTTGTGTAACTCACTTATGGGCTGCAGGCATTTATCTGTGCATGCACATATATTGTGTTTCTATATATATATATATTTAATATATACACACATATAAAAATTAATATACAATCTANATATTATGTTATATTATATTATATTATGTTATATTATATTATATTATATTATATTATATATTAATTGTATATTATATATTATATATTGTATATTGTATATTGTATATTGTATATTATATTATTTATAATATATTATATATATTGTCCCTGCCAAGGGCAGGGGGATTGGAACTAACTAACCTTTAAGGTCCTTTCCAATCCAAACTGTTCTGTGATTCTGTATGTGTTTGTAAATCTACCAGGCAGTTCTGACAGGAGCACTGACTACAGCTGAAATGCAGCTTCACAGCAAAGAATATTCAGACACTTACCAGTGCAGGGACAAGGGACTTAAGAGACTTGTTCAGCAAGCTGCTCACCAGATTGGTGAGGAGACTGGAGAGGGAACAGACAGACAAAAAATTACCAGGGAAGTTGTCAAAACCCAGGACTTGACATCAAGAAAAAACGGAGCTCCTCTGCATGGCTCAAAACTGAGCTCCTCTGTAGAGGAGCCCACTCCTATTCTCTGATAAGAGATGCTGCAAGCCCAGAGCTCCCCCACACTTCAGCAGGAATTACAGAAGCTCAAGACCTTGTTATCTGAATCCCAAAATCTGCTTGTTATGCTGTCAGTCGGAGCCCAGACTTGAGACTGATGTTCTGCCCTGCTGCCAACTTGCAGGAGCTGGCCCCCACGCTCACCCCTTCCGCAGGCTGACGCTGAAGCCCCCAAGGAGGTTGCTGCAATCCTTAACCACCAGCTTGAGGTCACCAGGGGAGTCCTGGGTCAGGGCAATGTGTGATGTGATGTTTGCTTCTACTGAGGATCCACTCAGAAACTGAAAAATCCTGGAAAAACGGAAGTGGTGCGGAAGGTCATAGAGGAAGCCAAAGCAGCACAGGAGAGTGGTGCCTGTGGCAGAGCTGCCAGCACAGCCTCAGCTGGGACAGTGCTTCAGTTTTGGGACTTCTTTCAGGCTCTTTGTCCTGTAGCAGATCACAGACCCATAGAATTGTTCAGATTGGAAAAGACCTCTAAGATCAAGAAGTCCAATTATCAAGCCAGCACCACCACCGTGTTTGGTAAACCATGTCCTCAAGAGCCATATCCACGTGTTTTTTTGAACACTTCCAAGGATGGTGAGTGTCTGTGGAGTGAGGACGGCTGGAAATAGTTCCAGAGAGAGTCAGCAGCACAGCTTTCCTCACCAGCCTGTTGCTGAATATTTGGGGATGTTCAGCACTCAGGAATGTCCCATCCTCCCCAGTGCCCTCAGGTCCCCATGGCCTCGCTCTCCAGCCTCACTCACCCTGGAAATCGGAGCACCAGCTTTGAGTACAGGTTCAGCACAAGCTCAGACCCACGAAGGACCTTCCATGACACTCGGGCGTTCTCGAGGTTCAGCACCTTCAGCCTGGGGGTTGACACCAAGGCAAACCCACCCTGAGATGACAGGATCAGCAGGAGCAGATGCTACACTCCCATCTCTTCCTGCTCATCATTTGACCTGTGGATATTCCCAGGTAAAAGTGAAGGTGGGGAAGGACCGATTTGCACTCTACAAACAGCCAATCTCAAAGCATGGTCAGGTTTCTCAAGGCTGTGTCCTCCTGAGTCTCAGCCATCTCCATAGGTGGAGATTCTCCCACCTTTGTATTTTCTATGGCAGTGTCACACCACTCCCACGGGTAAGACTTTTCCCATTTCTGTTTGGAATTTCCCCTGTTGCAGATTCTCATGTGAGCTGTGAGCCCAGGACTGGTGCTTTGCATGAGAGGGAAGGTCTGATCCCCCGGATTTTATGGGTCACCCTGCAGTGAGCCCCACTATGGGGCTTCTGACTCACCAGGCGTAGCGTGTCATCTTCTGGGAGGCTCCACCACCCAACAGTCCTCCTGCACCCAGAAGTCCTCCTGCTCCACCCAGAAGTCCTCCTGCTCCACCCAGAAGTCCTCCTGCTTCACCCAGGAGTCCATCGAGTCCAAGCAGACTCCCATTGCCTAGGAGACCTCCTTTTCCAAGCAGCCCTGTGCCAAGCAGCCCTGTGTCTCCAAGAAGGCTGTTATTGCCAAGGAGGCCATTGCCAAGGAGACCATTGCTGAGACTATTGCCAAGTCCTTCCCCACCAAGGAGGCCTGTGCCAAGTCCTTCCCCACCAAGGAGGCCTGTGCCAAGTCCTTCGCCACCAAGGAGGCCTGTTCCAAGTCCTTTCCCACCGAGGATGCCTGTGCCAAGCAGCCCATTGCTGCCAGGTTGTCCTCCTGCAAGAGCCAGAACTCCATTACTCTCCTGTCCTTCACCACCCAGAAACCCTCCTCTCCTAGCCCTACCCTGTGCCAAGCTTCCTCACCTAGGAGGCCTGTGCCAAGGACCCCAGCTCCATTGGGTTCATTTCCTGCACCAAGGGGACCTCCACTTTCTGCTCCACTTGGACTTCCTTTGCCCAGGAGGCCAGTGCCAAGCAGCCCACCTTCACCAAGAGCACCTGTGCCAGGTAACCCACTTTTTCCACCGATGAGACCAGTCCCCAGCAGGCCTGCAGCCAAGAGAGTCCCAGTTACTGACTGGACTTGCACTCTTGGGAGGATTTCGTTGACAGGAAAGGTTGGTTTGGCCACGTTAGGGTGCTCTGCTGGTGAGGTCTCACAGGGACCCCTGAGCATCCTTGAACGAAGCTGGGCTTCCCCAGCTAGAGATGGGCCCACCAGGATGCAGCTCCCTGATGAGCAGAGGGGCATTGAGCCCAAAATTGCACAGGGCTATGCCATGACTCTCCCCTGGAAACACAGAAAATGCCTGAACTCACCACCACTGGCTTTTGCTGGGTTCAGCAGGTTGAGGAGGCCCTGGGAGGGGGGCAGGAGGCCCCCGAGAAAGATGAGACACCAGAAAGGGGACATGTCCTGGCAGAGCACCTGTGGAAAGTCCCGTATCAGCCCAAGCACCAGTTTCACATGGGTATTGACAGCCTGAGCACTGGTCCAGCTCTCCATCCTTCATGTGCACTGGCCAGGGGTGGTGGGGAGATTCCTCCTGGACATACAGCATCCAGATACCATGCCCCTCATCCCAGGAGGTCAGCCCAGACCTGCAGCCCCCTGTTCCTATTTCTGGTTATCAGGGAGCAGCTGAAGCCCAGTGCCGCTGTGCTCCAGAGCCGTCGAAGTCTCCATGCCTGACTAGGGTCCCCCACTGCAGAGCTGGGTACCTCACACTGCAGGGAAGTGAAAATGCCATTTTAAGAGAGAAAGAGGGATGGAGATGAGGCAGGAGGACCTTGTACTAAGAGAGACGGATGGCTTCCAACCACTCTGAAATGGCCCTGAAAGAGGAACACTCACAGGGGCTCAGCTGAATAAAAAATGACGAATGTCACAGTCATGTCCTTCTACCTGCTGTGAAGAGCACCCTGTGTTATTAAAGCTCAAAGCACGGCCAGAATCAGACTCACTTTCCTGTGGGCAGGTTGTTTGTTTTTCTCATCTTGTTCCACTCAAGCTGTGAAGAATCCGTTTTCCCTATGTTTGATCTGCCCCCAGCTAAAAGAAAGTACCTTCAAGGACCTTCTGTTCCTGCCTGAGCTGGGCTTCTCAGGGTAACAACACAGGCTGGGGAGTGTTTGTTTGTGCATGGAAAGGTGTTTGCAAAGAAATGAGAAAATGGTCTCTCTGCAGCGCTGCCAGGGGTCCCAGCTCTAGGAGCATTTAGCTGGACAGCCTGTGTCCTGGACAGACACCTCAGCTTGTCCCTTCTGAGAAAAAAAATGTACAGGGTGCAGATTGCAAAGGTTCAACACTGAGAAATAACATTATTTAGGTCAGACTGAACAACTTCTTTATCTCTTCCAGATACTTTAAAAAAATCCTTCTATGACAGTTCTCGGCACAATTAAATTAGACTTTAATTCACTCGACTGTCTTTTACATTTTCCCTTTGATCAGCACGTAATGATGCACAGCTCCTGTAGCTGCGATTATTGAACAGGGGAGAAGGAGAGAGGCTCGAGCAGCTTCTATTGAAAATCGTGTCAAATAAAATCAGTGGGATTTGTTGGAGGGGCTCTGAAAGACGTGTGCAGCATTGCAAAAGGGTACCAAAATGGATGTCAGGCCTCTTAGAAGAGCTCTTAGAGAGAATACGTGACCATGCAGGCACCTATCTCTGCAGTTATTAACAATATCTACCAGGGTGCTGCTCCTCGGTCACACACATTTCAGTGAGCCAAGCATCTTGCACATGCAAAAGGCATGTCTGGCTTTGCAGATAAACACTTTTTTTACACCAGCTGAGATGAGGTCTGGAGAGCTGAAAATTGCTCTGAAATCTGGTCACCAAGATCATGAAAAAACTCCCAATTCTTTCTGCCAGCTTAGTCATTATAACAAACTTAACAACAACAGGAATAAATGTGGAATTTAACAAGCGAGAGCTCTGCTAGCTTTAAAAATTAATTTTCATGAATGATTAAATCCTGCTACAGAAATCAAAGGAAAGCATCATTAAAATTCCTGCTTTTCAAGCTGAGTTATGCCGTGCTGTAGGTCGCCTGATGGAGCAGGCACGGTGGCCACGGTCCTTCAGTGCCACTTACCTGGACCCTTTGATGTCGAGGTGGAGCTGCCCATGGTCACGGCTGCTGGCAGCTGCTTTTATATACCCAAGCTGCAGGTATGAGGAAAGCCAAGGAAAGGATGGAGCAAGGACAGTTCTCTTTTGTTGGCTGTGAAGTGTGACCCCTGCAGCAGCCTGACCCTGAACACCACACATTGCTGTGGCCAGCAGCATCCAGCCAGCCCAGAGTTCACCCCTCACTCTTCACCATCACATGGAGCAGAATGAATCCAAGGACAGTGAGAGGTAAGCAGTTATCTCCCAATGAGTTAATTACACACAGAAACCTCACAAATTGCAAAACAAATGAAAGAGGGTGTGGATTTGTGGTGCACCGTCTGCTCTAAGAAAACTGCCTGTGCCCCAGAGGCAAGCAGGAGCTGGCTGTGCATCCAAGAAAGATCTCCACAGTTTAAAGGAGGCTTGAGAGACAAAAGACAAAAGAAAACAGGGAAATAAATAGAGGGAAAAGGAAAATGAACATCAAAGATGACAGAAAAATCTAATTCTGATGTTCAGGTGTGTTTCAGGGTGGAACTGGGCTGAACCAGGGCAGGATAGTCTCAGAAGCAGTGATGCTGCAGCTGTCCCAGCTGCTCCCTCTCACCCCAGGAGCAAAGGTTGGCTTTAGATCTGAAATTAGCAGAGGTTTTGTGCTGTTCATGCAGAGTTCATGGGCACTGATGGGTAATTTCCCCCTCCAGGTCGCTGAGTGGTCCCAGGACAAAGCCCCAAGTAAAGCCCTGTGTGATGGGTGCTCAACATGAACAAGATACCCCAGCTTTGAGCCCAGGCCCTCAAGAGTCTGACATGTTTGGCTCTGACACAGCATTTGCTGGCAGAGCTCTGCACCCCCTGAGCTGGGGGTGGACAAAGGGAACTGTAGCCCTCCCACCTGAGCCCAGGGGTTTCACCAGAGCTGGCCATCCCCACAGGCTTGAACACCTGCTGTGGCTGCAGAGAGGGCTGGACTTTGTTGAACCTGAGCACAAGAATGCAAAGTACACCCACACCCTTCCGAGCATCCACAAAAGAGTCCAAAACACAGTGTTCCACGGAAAAAACACGTGTCTTCCTTCTGCTCAAGAGTGCAGGCAGGATGCAAAGACACTCAGTGGGATCCTCAGACAGGTGAAGTCAATTTTCAACAGCCTGGGGAGCAAAACTCCCTCTCCCAGCACACCTGGGGGACACAAACCAGCCCAGCACAGTCTCACAGGAGGGGGGAGTTGCTGCTGAACTTCTCCCCAGGTCTCAGTTCCAAACTCCAACCCCTCTATGTGCAGCCCCTGTCTCCTCAAGGTGTCCTGTGGTCAAACAAAGAGGTCAGGGCTGGGGTGGCTCCTCCAGCCTCTGGCCAGGCTGCAGCCCAGCTGTGCCACGTTGGGTGCAGGTCCCATCTGTGGGGAAACTGCCCTGTGGTGAGGGGAAACTGCAGGAGGAATTTCTGCATGGGTTGTTCCTTCAGGATGTTATTCAGAAGGCAGAGGGACATCACCTGGGTGGATCACCATCACCTCTGCTGCAGCTGTGAGCTGGATCACGCCTGTATTTTTCTTTATGGTCACCACCAGTGCTTTGGGGACTGCAAATTCCATCAGCAAATCATGTAGCTCAGGGTATGCCTTGAGAATCTGCCAACGCCCAAAAATGAAAAGTTTCTGCTGGTGGGAGCACAAACAGTGACCAGGAGCTGCAGAGCAGAAATTGCACAGTGCTTCTCTCCAGGACGGGTCTGATCCTGAATTCCTGCAACCCAGCACAGCTGTATCTTAGCTGGACAAGTTCATCAAGAGGCCCAGGGGGAGAGCTGGTGTCCCCTGTGTGTAGCAGGGGTGGCATGGGGGCCCCTGGGGGTTTGGGGACAGTCTCTGGCTTTCCCAGTGGATAGTCCACCACGCCTCCAGCTGCACACCCAATGACAATCTGGAGTCACAGGAGAAGGAACACAAGTCAAAATGTTTGCAATATTTGCCTTTACGGTCAGCTTCATGTTCCCTTGCTGTGAAATGGCTGCACGCACGGCCTCCCCAAGTCAGGGCCCGTGACACTTCCTTCTCCAAACGTTTGTGAAACCTAAACCCTGCTGTGCTCTCCCATGACAGAGGTGAGAGCAAGGCGTAAAGCCAGGACCTCTGCCAGGTTCCACAGCCCCCTGGAAGCTGTACATGACTGAAGAAGACCTTGATGAACCTAAGGGAAATATCCCAAGCCCTATGGCCAGATGGAAGGAGGAGATGCAGGACTCACATTCGACTTCACCTCAAGGACTGGCCAGTGACCAGGGGAAGGCTGGACAGGGTGTACTGGATGCTGCCCAGCAAATCCAGAAGCACCAGTGCCAGAGGGAGAGGAAGGGAGTCAGCGATTCCTTGTTGGACTTGGCTGCAAATCCCATTCCCCTACCTGAAATTCCTTTTCATCCAGAAGAGCCTGGGTCTCAAGTGGGCTGTAGGCAGGGCGCTCCTGGGATCCCTGCTCCTGGCAGATCTGGGGCCAGGGTGGAGCAAAGGATGGAAAAATGTCCCAATCTTCACTAAGCTGGAGTGGGTGACACAAGGAAGGATAAAGTGTGGGACCCACTGTGTGCTCACAGTTCAGGACTCCCAGCTGGTCACTGATGAGTCCCAGGGCAATGTCGAGCACTGGGCAGGGCTGCAGGAGTTGGGGAAGGTCGGTGAGAGCCCACGTTCAGAGCCAGAGAAGGACACACAGCCCTGCTTGGCTCTGTCAGGCTTTCCCTGGGCATGGGAGCACTGGGCACCTGGAACGGCAGCCCTGCTGGTGACCCCACCAGCTCTGGGTCTGGCCCTGGGCACCTTCATCAGAGAAGTGGGGAGGCCCAGGAGCCCTTGGGGGATGGCTAGAAAGACCCTGGGGCTTTCAGAAGGAGGAGAGATTCCATAGCATAGTCCAGGACTTCATTAGAGACTCAGCATTTGAGCTGGCCTCAGGAAGGAAGGAGAAGCTTCTCCCAAGCTGATGGAGACATGGAATGTGAAGGTATGCATGTACTGGGTAGATGCAGCAGCCCTGGGACAGTGGCTCTGCTCCTGCACCAGGCACCAGCGAGCTGCACCACATCTTTTCAGACTCATTGCTCCTTCCCAAAATGTTTTATTTTTTCCGACTTACCAGATCAGGAAGAAGTTTGTTCAGGACACTTGCCAATAAATTATCTGCAGTTGGGAGCAGGCTGTGGAAAAATAAAGGAGCACCATGAAAACAACCTGCTGCAAAGTAAATGGGTCTTGTTAAACAATTCCCTGTGAATAGTGTGGAGCAGAGACCTCCCGGAGCAAGGCAATTGCAGCAGCAGAGTGAATCGTTTCTGCTTGGATTTTGCATGAGATAACTGTAATTTGCATCCCAAAATAGCCGATGGGAAATTTATTGCTGCCTTTTATCTCCTAGTGTATAGTCTCCTTAAATGAGCAGAGAAAATCTCAGGCTGAGTGGTTCCTACACTGCATGCTCACGTCTCAGAGGACCTGCACGCCACGTCCATTAAAATACCCTCTGAACGTGGCACATGGGACAGAACTGAGATCTCTGGGACAGCACATCACTCCCTGTGGCTGTGTGAGGGGTGCACAGAGACCAGCACCCCCTGTGACATGGCCGGTGAGTGACTGTCACCTGCAAGGGTGGAGAGAGGGAGAGGGCTAACAGGGAAATGCCCTCATACATTTGCCATTCGCAGGGTGTGGCTTGGCAGAACTTGATGCAGGGGAGGACACCTCCATCACTCACCCTCTCAGGAGCCTGATTTTAATGCCACCAAACAGCCCCACCTCTTGCCATTGAGGGCACTCGAATGAAGGGCTTGAGAGAAGCGCTCATGCCAGGCAGGAGCTGCAGGACACCCTGGAGAGCGTCAGCCCCGCGATCCTCAGCCTGCAGGGACAGCAAGAGGGACACCGCGAGTGACAGCTCCAAGCTCGGCCGGGCTCCACCGCTCGCACCCAGCCGTGCTCAGGGGGTGCGGGAGTCAGAGGCCACTCACACCAGAAATGGCAAAAGACACCAAATTTTTCTCATTTATTTTCTTTTTTACGTCACTTTCCCATTTTATCAGAGGCTTGGTTCTTTTGTCTTGTTTTTATTTCTGCTTCTGCTGGGCTTCCAAGCGGGTGGGCTGCAGGCGGGAGCTGCGGCCAGAGCGCAGTTCGTGCACCCTCTATGGGCAAAGCTCCGTGCGCTGCCGCCTCCTCCGCCCGTCCCCGGCCCGCTCAGGAGCCTCTTCTGCCCTGCAAACCTGCCTGTCCGGAAAGCCACCAGATCCCACACAGAGCTTGCTCCTTTCCAGAGCTGAAATTTTAATTACATAAACAAAACTACTCCAGATGCAGTTTGGAGGGGGAGGTTTGCTCACCAGCATCGTGCTCTTCCCCTTCCATATGAAATTCCTCTCCCTTTCCTGGCTGATCACGGGTGCTGGTTCGAGGGTGTCAGCCCCAGAGGACTCCCACTGGTTCCTGTCTTCCTCCTACTGGTGACGCCCATCACTCAAAACTCCTTTACATCCCGACCTGAGCCCACCTCACCCTGAGGTGAGTTGTGCAAATTAAGGCTGGAATTGTATCAGTGACTCACACTGGGCTTTTTCTTAAAATGGCCCATTTTAGCCTTATAATGATAAAAATAACCAGAACCTCAAAAGGATATCACTACAAAAAACCTCCTTAAACGTCCGTGTTAAATGAATGGATTTTCAGAAAAGGGTTTTCATTTTGCTATAATCTCTTCTGATTTTTCAGACTAGTCACTAAATATAAACTAGAATTACTCACCTTCATTCCTACTATTGTTGGATTTATTCCCATGTTTTTTTCTTGGATCACCAGAGTATATCATAAGGTTTGGGGGTAAAACACAGGCTCTGTCCCCCGAAGCTCACTGTACCTTGTACTTTTTGAACTCTTTTTTCTTTACCTGACCTTATCCTGAATTTCAAGCCTGGCTTTGCTCAGCAACTCCTAAGGTGAGACCTTATGCTGGTCTGTGGGTGCCTCTGCTTTAACCCACACAGCAGATCCTTCTATAGTGATGGTGCTGCAGGAAAGTGGGAAGATGAAATTTTCAAAGCTGTGGATTAAGGGTGTAAAGCACCATTTGTGAGTTTCATGTATTCCACTATAAATTAGGACTTGTAAACCATGGAAAAGCATTGAGCAACAATGGACAGCCAGTATAGAGCAGCACAGTTACCCAAGAACCCAAGGCAAAAAGGAAGGAAAAGGTGCCTGGGACTCTGTGGCTGCAGCACCTGAGGCTGCACTGACCTGAAGGAGCCATGCTGAGAAATCAGCTTCTTCCACAGAAACCCCTGCTGGTGCTTCCACACAGGCTGGAACACACGGGTTACGGTATCAGGGGGAATTTTAAAAGCTTCCAGCAAGTGCATGGGGAGCATTTGAAATAGTGCCAGGAGATATTTTATCTCCTTTAGTGCTTGAGGAACCTCGAGAAGTGGTTCCTGAGGCTTGTCCCACCCACCCTGCAGCTGCCAGCTCCTTCCCAGCAGACGGTGTTTCCTCCAAAAAACCCCTGGGCTGGACACCTCTACAGCCACTCCTGGCCATAAGGGTGCTTTTGTTCTGGTGACCTCAACACTTAATACCTTTGTGAGATCAAATGTGCTTTTTTTGACAACCTGGTGTGTCTTACACAACAAGGGGATAATACACACCTAAATAAATCCCTATGGAGTGTGTGCTCACGTTGTCTGTGTCTGGCTCTGGACAGAGCCTTGCACAACCAACACCAGCAGGCTCCTGCTGCCAGCGGGAGCTGCTCCAAAGGAGAGGGAGATATCAGCAAGAGCTGTGCCAGCACTGCATTGCAAGCTCCCCTCTGCCCCCCACCAGTCAGTGTGAAAGATGGGCTGCAGCAGGGCATCCACCTGCACCCAACCAAGTGCCCTTCCAAGAGGCTGTTTCACACCTGCTGCCACAGGCTGAGCTTCAGAAATGCTCTCTAAGGTACCAGTTTGTCCTCTGAAGGCACAGCCTCCCCACCCATCCGTGTGCCATGTGGCACAGGGGCATGGGAGCAAGCAAACAGGTGTAGGGAGCCAGAAACACATATAAATAATTATCCATTGAGGAAAATACTGTGACAGTGAGATGTTTTATTGAAAGAGCAATGCATTTGTGCCTAAGAGCTCTGCTTCCTGACTCTGGATGTTCAAAGCAGTCACAGGAACCCCCAAACACCCACCAGCCAAGCAGCTTTCCCACCCTGATGCTGGCCAGAGGCTGCTGCCTGTCCTGCTCAAGCCACAGCCACAGCACAGGGCAGCACTTGAGAGAAAGGAAGAGGGGGAGAGTGAAGAGCAGGACTTGGGGTGCCTGTGCTGCCTCAGAAAGGGAGCAGCCTCGAAACTCCTCCTGAGCAGGATCTTCCTAGAGTGGTCTGGCCAGAAAACTCATCCTCCTGGAAGAAGCAAAACAAAAGCTACTCAGTTTTCTCATTCAGACTTTCACCAGCTTTTTTCTGTATCCCAGGTGAGGTTTTCCTGTGGGTCTACACCAGCAGAGGGAAACTGGGAGCAGCCCATGGGAAATGAGGTTGGCCAGGGTGACGTGAGGCTGTGAGATCTGTGTGTCCCAGCCCTGGGTGGGCACAGTCCCACTCCCCAGGACACAGCAGCACAGGAAAACTCAATCCTTACGTCAGTGATGTCTACTGCAGTGTTCCTGAGGTTGGTGTTGAGGACGTTGGGCAGTGGGACTGACACGTGGAAGGCATCTGCAAAAATGGGTGTAAGAATCTCATCCCAAGGATGAAACCCGGAATGAAGGCAGCAAGGGGAGGGGGACAGCCCCAAATCCAGATGAATCTGAGATGAGAGGGGACCCTGACCCCCCATACCTTTAACAGAAGGTACATATACAGCTGTGAGGACTTTCTTGAGCCATTCAGCAAGCGAGGAGGCCTGCAGGGAAGAGGATGTGTCAGTAGCAGAAGAGAGCAATGGTTATTGGGCCATGTCAGGGTTATCAGTTGAGTTCTACCCAGTTTCCTATGAAACATAAGTACTAGGAAGCTTCCTTCGGTGAAATACTCCCAGAACTGAGGGTGGATGTGCTCTTTGGGTAATTTCTTTTCAATTATTCCTCCCCCATTCCCAGCACCCCCATTGTGCTGCCAACAAGTGAGGAGAGACACCCAGGTGTCACTGCTGTAGGGCAAGGGGATCTGCAGGGCAGAAGGTAATTGCTTTCTGCCAAGACAAGTAGAAGGGTGAAAACTGAAAAATTAGCTTTTGGTTTTCCTCCCCTTCACAGAGCCTCTGGCCACTGCATCACTCACTGCAGCACCTCGATCCAGTGCATGCACTTACGCTGGAAGCATCAAGACTCGGGGGGAAACGTGTCAGGTTGATGCTACAAAAGACAAAAACAAAGAAGAGTTGGGGTGTGCAGCCTCCTCCAGGCCCTTTCTTGGTCTGGAAGTTTTCTCACCCTCATAAAGATACAGGATTTTAAAATTAGAACAACTTTTTTACAGCTCTCTTATCATGTCAACCGTGCAGTTGGTCTGAGGTTGGGGCTGGGAGGAGGCAGGAAGGCTCCAAGGGCCCTTGGCATCTTTACCATGTCTACATCAGCTTTATCATTTCCCCCACCAGCCCCATTTGTCCCCAGGCAGAGCCCCCCCACCCGCAGAGCCAGGGTCTACCTGTCAAGAGCCAGGGAGGTTTGCAGTTTGCCATCAGAGACTGATGGGGTGATGTTCAGAACGATGTCCTGGAAATGGAACAATGAAAGAAATGAGGTTATTCCCCTGCACAGCTCCCAAGACTGAAAAGTGTATTTGTAAATTACCCATTCTGAGAAAAAACACTTGTCTGTGCCGAGAAGCCACATTTTTGTGACAGATGGCATCATGTTTCTCTCTCCCCAGGGTTCACCTTCCTGTCTTTATTTCGTGTTATTCCTGAAACATTTCACTTACGCTTTATGCTTGGTTATGAGCTTGTTTGAAGGACTGGGCATCGCCGTTTTGATGATGCAGTAAATACAAAAGTACAAATGCTGCAGGGCCAAGGGTAGGGCAAGCCAAGGGGAGGCCAGCAGTCATCCAGCATCAGCCATCGCCCTGTTACAAGGCATCTCATCCCCTGGGAGCTCACTCACCACATCGAGGGAGAACAGGAGCCCCTGAGGGGTCTGCAGGGCAGGGCTGATGATGTCGATAGTGGCTTTGAGGGTGACAGTGGCTCTTCCATCCCTCACAGTCACCACTGGCTCATTGCTTACTCGGACACGCAGCTCCAGCGGCAAAGAGCCAGGGAGGACCCGGGTGAGCTGCAGGGGCAGAGGTCAGGAGGAGGTCAGGGCAAGGGTGGGGTGACTGATGGGGTTGGAATCAATGCACATGGAGAAAGTGACTGACCTGGGGGATGAATGGGAAAAGGGCAGCCATGGTCAGCGAGCTGCTGTCGGGAACCTGTGGGAACAGCACCCGTGACATCGCTGCCCGGGAGGGGCTGTGCAAAGCCCACATGGCTCAGCTGGACCCCACACACACAATCAGGCACCCTTGGGTCACCCAAGGGCAAGCAGGACACTGACCTGGCCCTGCAGAGGGGAATTACTCCCCATCAAGCTGGTGATGCTGAGGTTGAGGGCTCCCTGCCCCTGGACCTGCTCCAGCAGGGTGCTGAGGGTGTCCTGGGAGAGGCTGAGCCGGGGCTGGCGGCCGGTGGCCAGCTGCAGGCTGGCAGTGAGTGGCAGTCCCTGCACGGGGGTCATCATGGCATTCTCAGAGAGGAGCTACAGGGGACAGAGCAGGGAGGGGCGTTGGTGGAGCTTGGAGGATTGCACTGGGCACCCTGCCTGCCTGTGGGCCTCGTGGAGAGGCTCACATGAGGTTTGGCAGCACTTAAATGGTGACAGGGCTGCTCCAGGCTGCTCTGGCACAGGCAAGGGCTGCATCTGCTACACCTTCCCCACTGAAACACTGCCACATATCCTGATTGGAAAGACACATTGCTGATATTTTATGCATGAATCTGGTCCCTGTCAATTACTAAACTTTGACAAACCACTTATAAACAGAAATGGCCATGAGCAGTGACTGCTGCTCCTGTATGAAATTAAATATTTCTGATTAAAAACTATGAGAGTGCTACAATTACGCTTAATTAAGCAGCATCAAGCTACTCTTGCTCATGCCACCATCAAGGATTAACAGGCAAAAAATGAAGTAGAGACCCAGCAGTGGCAATGGCAGGAATGTGGCTGGAGCAGACTCATAAGTTTCCAGTGAGCACATGCCTGAAGGCAGCTGAAATCTGAGTAGCCTTTGACAAACAGCCACCATGTTTCAGTGAATCCCCCAAAGTCAGAGGTGTTGGGAGCAGGGAGCACAGTGGCACTTACATTCAGATCCATCTGGATGGCATCACCACTGAGGATGGAGAAGGAGGGCAGGTCCCCCAGAGCCCCGAGTGGAAGCACCTCTGTGAACACAGGGAAAAAAGCTCTTCAGCTGCACTGGCAGGGGATTCACCAAAATCCCATGGTCCCAAGAGTTACTGGAACCAGCTGCTCCTCCTGCTCACAGCATTCTCAGCTAGAAAAGACACTAGAAAACAGTATTTTGCAGCAAAAATGTTTCTAAAAGCAACAATTCCTGTGGTGGGTTTCTGCAGGAAGAGCTGGCCGGGGCAGGGAAACTCAGCGTTAGGTCTGAGCTGGGAATTGTGGTTTTAGAAAACTGCTAAAATATTTGTATTTACCTAATGTAAAAAGCCAAGCAATGCTGAGGGCAGAATATCACAGGGAGCAGGGAAACAGGAGTTATCAACACTTACGGTTCCTGGAGCCAAGCAGGGAGCTCAGCACCTTGAGCCTGGCATTGAGGATGTTGCAGCCCTGGGGAAGCAGAGAGTGACAGGATCCTGGGACCCCCTGCACCAGTGGGTGACATGGCACCAACACAGCCAGTGGCACTGTTGGGCTGGGCTGCACATGTGGGCAGAGCTGCTGCAGGCAGTGCTGGGGGGCACATCTCATCACACAGGACTCAGCTTTGCGTGGGTGAGCGGCCCCTCTGAGCCAGCGTGGGTCTCACCTGGGTTGGTGGCTGCTAAACCAGCACCTGGCTCAGAAGTCTGTTTGCCAGCAGAGCCTGGTGCTGGTACCTTTCAGCAGGACAGGCTGACCTCCCCACTGAGCTCACAGCTGTGCAAATATCCACATCCATGGGGCAGCCTGGCCTTTTGCCTGCCCTGCCCAGGCTGGCTGCCCTGCCCATGCTGCCTGCCCACCCAGCACTGTGCTGATGGCTCTGCAGACTCACCAGGTCCTGCAGGACATTGCTAAGGAGGCGTTTCAAAGGCTCATCCAGAATGGGCACTCTGGGTCTGGTAACAGGAAAACAGCAAATAACAAGTGACAAAGATTAATAATGTTGGAAAGTAAGAGGACTTCACACAAGAGAAGCACAAGGCCTTGCTTGTGTTGTCCATACTCAGTGTCAAAATATTACCATTCCCAAGCCCTCTGAATCCTGCCCACTGCTAGGTTCCCCACATCTAGAAATTTTCTTTTCTTAGACCAAATTTTAGACAGCCCTGGGGAAGCAGCCTCTGAGATCACCTTCAAGGCACCAGGCAGAAACATACTGCCATCAATGAGCAACAGCACCAAGGTGTCCCGCAGCCACAGGAGCCACAGGCTAGCTGGGCCACCCACTCACACGGATGTTACCTGACACCTGATTCATACCTCACATAGATGCTTATGTCAACAGTCTTGCAGTTCAGAGCATTCTGGTGAGCTGTCCACGTGTCCTGGATCAGCATGGTCGCATCTACCTCCACCTGCTCGCAGAGTAGCTGGCCCGGCACACTGCCCAGAGAAAGCACAGCAGGCAGCTCAGGACACTTGCTGACCATCTTCTTTCCAAAGGGATGGTGACCCCCTGCCCCAAGCCATGCTGGACATGCTGTACCTGCTCTCCACCAGCAGCTGCGTGTTGAAGTCCACCTGGTGGCCAAAGCCTGGCAGGGAGCGCAGACTGATTTTGGGGAGGGTGTTGTTCACAATTCTCAGCCTGGATGGTCAAAACAAGGAAAAAGCAGTGAAGAGCCCCACATTTGCACAGCCCTGTCCCCTCAGCCCACAGCACTACAGCCATGCTCCTAGTGTCCCCTTCCCCCCAGGTCATCAGGTCATCAGGCTCTCCCACCAGCCAGGAGCAGCTTGTGGCACATACGAGGCACAGGCAGAAACTCCCAACAGATGAACCCCCACTTATGAACCCACCCCAGGAAGGGAGAGGGAGGGCCCTGTGTGTGCAGGCTCCAGAGCAGGACCTCCTTTCCCCAGCATGGCTCAGACACACTGGGCTGCTCAGTCATGCTATAGGGGTGTTTTCTCCCAGCTAGCTCAGGACCCCAGGTTTAACTACCCCTATGGGGACAAAGGCAAAAGACGAGAGGCGCTCTCTGCCTCAGGACCAACAGTCCCACAGTTTGTTGTAGAACAACTCACATGGTGTCCAGGAGGAGAAAGAGGGGGCACAGGGGTTTGTCCCCCTGAGATAAACCCAGGGAGAGGGGGCAGGGAGAGGTCATGGCCAATGACACCTGATGGGAGGGGTGAGGGGAGGGAGTATCAGGTAACCCACCACCATGGTCTCAGGGGGAAGGGGAGAGGTGTGTGGGACAAACCAAACCACCCAGTGCAAAATAATAACTCAACAAACTACTCAGTGCAATACAACAGCATGCCATCTCCCACTCTCACTCACCCTGTGAGTTCTTCACCATTTCTACCCAGAAGGCTGCCAACGAGACCATTCTTGCCAAGGAGACCATTTTTGCCAATGAGAAGCTCCAGGACGGTGTCAAGGAGAGTATCAACAAGGCCGTCTTTGCCAAGGAGGCCATCAACGACACCACCTTTGCCAAGGAGACCACCGAGGATGCCATCTTGGTCAAGGAGACCACCAACTACACTATCTTTGCCAAGGAGACCACCAAGGAGACCATCTCCACCAAGGAGGCCATCTCCACCAAGGAGGCCATCTCCACCAAGGAGACCACCAAGGAGACCATCTCCACCAAGGAGACCTCCAACAGCACCATTTTCTCCAAGGAGGCCACCAAGGAGACCATCTCCACCAAGGAGACCTCCAACAACTCCATCTTTTCCAAGGAGATTGCCTACAGCCCCGTCTTTGCCAAGGAGACCTCCAACAACTCCATCTTTTCCAAGGAGACTGCCTACAGCACCATCTTTTCCAAGGAGACCTCCAACAACTCCATCTTTGCCCAGGAGACTGCCAACAGCACCTTCTTTGCCCAGGAGACTGCCAACAGCTCCTTCTTTTCCAAGGAGACTGCCAACAGCACCTTCTTTGTCCAGGAGACCCCCAACGACTCCGTTCCTGCCAAGGAGACCACCAAGCAGATTGCCACCAAGGAGACCACGTGGAGTTCTCTGGGGAACACCTTTGGCTGGTGAATCTCTAAACCCTGGAGAACAGGATGAGAGGTGACTGTGAGCTACATGGACTCAGCACACAAGGTCTGCCAGCCTGGACCTTCCTTCCCCTCCCCTGTCCCACATCACACAAATGCGGTGGTGGCATCAGTCACTGTAAAGTATCTGAAGTGCCATCTCCAAAGTGCTTTATAAATGCAAATTGCCAGCATTGCCACCACTGCTGGGCCGATCTGGACCAGCTTCTGATTTTCTGAGCATGGTCAAGAGACAAAAAGAGAAGAACTGGCCTCAAAAGAAGGATAAAACCTGTGTTCTACATACACTTACCATTTGTATCTGCTCTGGGAACCAAGAACGGGAGTCCAAGTCCTTGTGAAGGGATCAGCAGGCTGTTGAGGAGGACAACAGTCCACAACACCGACATCTTCGTTCCTGAAAACTGTGGGAAATGATTGCCATGAGTGCAGTGCTGGAGAGCGAGCGCCAGCCCATGGAGGGAGGAAAGAGAAGGGAGGGAGGAAAGAGAAGGGAGGGAGGAGAAAGGAGGAATGTCTGTTGGGGAAGACAAAATCAAGGATGAGGCGGCTGGCACCTCTCCTGCCTCCTCATCACACTGGTGATGATGGACAGTAACCCTCCTGGTGGCATTTCCCTGCAGGAGGAACCAGCATGTCAACACCAGTTACTCCAGAGACTGATGGCCAGAGCAGCCAAGGGAAAAGCAAAGGGTTGTTGGGATGTTCCTGCTGTGACCCCCCCAGTGCTGCTGAGGAATGGAATGACTGAGCTGTGTGATCTGGGTACATCCATTCTGGGTGGGGATTTCTCCAAGAAACAAATCCTGCATGCCACAGAATGGGAAAACAAGACGTTTCTGACAACATGACTGTCTTTAGAAGAAAAGCAACAACATCTACAGAGTACAAATGCACCAAGGTGTCTAGCAAGGAGAGAAGCTCCAGGGTGAATGTCACAATTTCTTCTTTACAAACATCAGAATCTGATGCTTCCCTCTGCATGGAATTGTAAGAAAGAGAAAGTAAACTTTAACATTTCAGTGTCATTGAAATATTTCTGTGGGACCTACAATTTTAAGTAGCTTTCCTTTCTTTTTCAAAGAACCAAAATGAACTTCATTGCTCCAAATCCATTTAAATGTAAATAACTCATCAAAAAGGGATCAAAACAAGTGTGAGAGGTCTAATTCACTTTAGCTAGAAATCTATGGCAGATAATCGAGTTCTACCAAAGATAATTTAAGTGATAATTGTTTATGAAAACCTTGAAATACCCTTTCTTCTGCAAGGGCTGCAAATCCAATGAACACACACATCTCTTCTGGAGAAACTTGCACTGAAAGGGACAATTTACTTCTCAGAGCATAATTCAGACAGGTAGCAGGCAAGAATAACAATTTTTGTTAAAAGACCAACGCTCCCAAAGGAACACTGAGGGTTTGCAGAGGCAGAAGCAAGAAGCACACTTTTTGAGGAATAAGGTTGTTCTTACCTGACCAAGCTCTCTCTCCAGCCAACGTCCCTGTCTTCTGAAGATCACTGGGATCCAGGATTTTCATATATAGAGCTTCACAGCAGGAAAAAGGCAGGTGATGTCATTTGGGACATCCAAAATAATTGGTGGGAAGCAAAACAAACAAGGTCTTGTTTCTGGTGACTTCCACTGCAAATATTTCCTTGGAGATATTAGGAGTTAGGTAAATCATTGAGCAACGACCTGCGGGCGCAGACTCAGCCAGCTCTGGGTGCCTGGTTTGGTACATCATCCTTTCAGGATGTGGACATGGCTGAGATGTCATGCCCTGATAAAATACCTTTCTTTCTTATTTTTTTTCTAAATAAAATCGATGTTCTGACTAAAAAATGTGTCAAAACGCCAGCCACCCCTGTCTGCTCATGCTTCTGCAGTCCTCAGGGCTGCAGTACTGAGCGGTAAGTCCTTGTGTAGGGATGTGCCACGTGTTATGATAAATGAAGGATCAGGCAACACCTTCTCCTGTGGAGATAGTAATGGAGCCAGGTGTTCCCTGTCCAGGTCACCAGGACATGCCCAACATTCCCATCCATTGCCTACAGTCTG
This sequence comes from Anthoscopus minutus, assembly GCA_013399455.1. Lineage (NCBI taxonomy): Eukaryota > Metazoa > Chordata > Aves > Passeriformes > Paridae > Anthoscopus > Anthoscopus minutus. Next base: position 124,586 of record VWYI01043654.1, on the reverse strand, counting down.
ATCAATGTCACGGCCTAACAGATACCCTGAGCTGACAGACTCCTTGGAGACACACCACTTAACTGGGAAATGCTGCCCTTATCTAACCAGCATGGAATTGCTCCCAAGTCCATCACCTCTGCTCAGAGTACTCCAGAGGGATGGAAGTGGGATGTGCTTTAACAGGAAGACACTGCTGAGAGGCTGGTGCCATTGACCTGGAAGTTCCCAGGTCAGAGCTTGTTGGTTTGGGGTCTTATTGTAGTTCTGGAAGGACTGTTCATCCCATTGTGGGATGACACCTTCCTGGTATACCACCCCATTGCAACAGATGTGCTGCAGCTGCCCAGGGTCTTCTGCCTCCTCCCTGCAGCTCTCTCCAGGCCCCCTGTGCCCAGGAGACACAGAGACACTGCAGCAGCTCTTTGGGGCAAGGAAAAGAAACCTTTCTCCATGGGCCCCAGACCAAACATGGTCCCCATGCATGGAGCACATCCTGACAAGCACAGCAAAAGCTGTCTGTGCTGAAGGAAGAATGCACCAGCTGAGGGGGCTGGAGTGAACTCTTCACTCCCTCATGTCCTCATTGACAACAGGAGTGGATGGCAATGGCTGCTCCCCAGCTCTGCAGAAGAATAATCCAGAAAAATTGCTTGTTCAGTGTTAATGCTTTCTGTAAACTTGGAAATAAATATTTCCAGCAGATTAGCCAGCTTTGGAGACACATTATTTCCAGCTTTGAAAAAATACCTTAGTTAAAGGCCAAGGAAGGGGTGGCAAAGATGTCAAGCACTGAAGGAGTTGTCACTCTCCTTGCAATCTGATCAGCCAGGACCTCTGGAGCACAAAGCCTGGCTGTCATGGTGAGATCATGACCTTTGATAAGATGGATGAGGGTGTTAACAAGATAGTATTAAGTTATCATCCATCCTGAATAACTTCATACTCCAGGAGCCACTGTCCAAAACCTGAATTACCATGAAGACAGCCCCGATCCTGGTCAGTGCACAGGGTGGCAGCTCTGGGAATAGCTCCTGTGCAGTGACCTTGCAGGCATGACAGTAACTTGGCCTCTCCCCAGCAGCTGCTGAATGCAGAGGTCTCTGACCATTGGATATTTTGGAAAAACCCAAGCAGATTCCCATAAAGAGAATGACATGGTGATGTCCAGGTCTCGCTAAAGTGACTTTCAAAGCCCCAAGAACACAAAGCCAAATTGCTGAGTGAGGACAGAAACATGGAGCAAACCAGAACGGATTTGGTCAAAGGGAGAAGAATAGGACTGGTGTGGATAGACATGTTTGCCTCAGTTCTCTGTGCTTGGATCACCTGAAATGAAGCTGTCAGGCAAACAATAAGGGGCATGTATTCCCAGGAAGAGTCTGAGACCTTGGCATTAGCAGGCCCCAGTCAGAGCAGGCTGGGGGAAACATTCTAGTTATGGCTGCAAAATGAGGTGGATCTGCTCTGCTCTCCCATTGATAGCATCATTCAGACATGGCCTGTCTGCCTGAGGAAACCAAGGTTTGCCCTGCCACCCCTCTGGGACCACTGAGACACTGGCACATCCCTGCTGCTGCGGGATCAGGGCTTCTGGGTCCGTGTAGGGCCACAGGGAACAGTGCTGGACAAGGCTGCACATCCACCCCAGGTCACCAGTACCAGTGACATGACAGTGTGGCTTGGCAGCAGAGATGCTTCATGAAAAATTAACTAGGTGCTCCCTGAGATTCACAGCCTCAAATTCTCTGGGAAACCTGTGGACAGATATTTTTACTCTGCTCAGAGGCTTGAGATTCAAACAGTTTAATTTGCTAGTTAGCTAATACAAGAACAATAAAGGAAATCTGGCCCATGCTTGCAGAGACATGAAGAGAGGCATCACAAACCCCAGTTTTCATGGGGAGCTGGTTTTACAGCTCCTTCCTCACTGTTGAGAACTCCCAAGGAGAATGATTCCTTACACATGATGCAGAGCAAATCCCTGTGGAGAACAGACAAGGTTCTTGGAGCCTGCCTCCCCAGCAGGTTTTCCTGGGAGTAATTTCCTAAAAACACAACAGTCTTTCCAAAGATATCCTTGATTCAGCGCCAGCTTCCTGTCACCAGGAAAAGATGTTCAAATCATGTCAGCTCAATGAACTCAGGATCAAAGCTGTTTATTGACTTACTAATGACAAGAAATTATCCAGGAGTCAGTGAGTTACATGCTCAGGATCAATATCAGTGAAGCAGTTGATAAATACCAACACCAGCCTGAACCTAACTCCTTTGGGGGTCCTAATCCCTGGGCACACTCCCCACTCCTCACAGCTTGGGCACCCTGGGAGCAAGGGGTCACTTTCTTGCACCCCTGTCTTTTGGGAGGTGTGAATGATGCATCCTGACAATGCAAAAGTGATTTATTTAGGGATCAGCTCTTTCAGGACACACAGCCCCTGCCCAGCCATGCCCAGCTGGATCTGCCAGTTTATGGCAGGACAGTCTCACTATGGGGTCATGAGGTCTTTTTATTTCAGTTTGTGGAGTGAAACTCTTGCAAGCCAAAGAAAGGAAGAGACACCCTAAGAACCCCAGAACCCTGCTGCTCCCTCTCCCCCCATTCCCACTGCGTCCTGGCCACAGTGGGGTTTGGGGCCACAGAGTCCCCATCGCTCAGTGACAGGCATGCCCAGCACCAGCATGTTCTGTGGATTTTACAGCAAAAAGCACCTGGGTGGGATTTAACAGTTGATTCTGTGTTTGTGTGTGATGGACTAATGGCACAAAGTCCAGGGGTGGCTCAGGGTATGGCAAAGCCACCACAGCAGCATCCCTACCTTGCCCCCACTGATGTTGTAGGTGCTGCCCAGTAGGTCAGACAGGATCCCTGCACACAATACTGAAATGAGCAGGAGACACTGTCAAAGATACCTTGGCCATGGTGGGCACTGCCAGCATCTCCAGCATTTCCCTGCCTACCAAAGGATTTTGGGGATGCTCAGAGGGAAAATCAACAGGGTGAGAATTCTTGGGTTTGTGTATTTTAGTTTAGTTTCTACTTTCGATATACTTCCCACATGAGTTAACTAGATAAATGGATGCTGCAAGGTGGGGAATTTTACTGCCATTTCAGCTGGGTTTAGGAGTGGTTGAGGGAGATGTGTTGATTTTTGAAGATTTCAGAAAGGCAAAGAACTGTGATAGCAAGGGGGTTTGATTCTGAGGACAGGAGCAATGTTCCAAGAGGCTTCAGAGAAGCTGTCTGCATCCTTTGCTGTGTCCATGCAGGCAGATCCCTCCTGCCTCTGAAGGACTGGGTAGACAGAGCCCAGCTGGAGGCACTGCCCAGCACTTCTCCCCTCCAGGTCCATTGCAATGGAATGGCTGGCAAGGAACTGTCCTAGCAGCACCCTGACAGTCCTGGGGACAGGAGGAATGTGCCAGATTCCCACCCCACAGGTGCCACACCAGGGAGAGTTACTGGCGGCCAAAACACTCCCACAAATGCACATTGTACACTGGGAGCAGGGATCACTTCTGAGCATCTGTGCCTGTGGGAAAATGGTTAAGGAGGCTAATTTATTATTTGTTATTCCTTGAAATATGATTCCTTGAATTAACATTTTCATTTTCAGGATATACTTCTGGTGGGAGCAGACCTTTGCGGCTGCCAGGCCAGTGCAGATCCCACCCACAAACATCAGGAGCCTCCACTGTTGGTTACCCAAACCAGGGCTTGCCTCAGTTTTCTGTCCCTGGCTGAGCTGGGTTATTCTGGATTAAACCTGTCCTAAGCTGAGTGAAGAGCAGGGGCAGATCCCCATGGGTATCTGACTGAAATGGAATGCCTTTATGACATGTTAGGGGTCTGTAAGTCTGCCCTTCAACAAGGCTTTGGGAATCAGTTGCTCATCCCCAAGGGCAGCTCTGTCTGAGCATCACATCCCTGCCTGCCAGGCTGGGACAAGGAGGCTTCCAGCAGCACCAGTGCATTTGCTGCATAAACCCAGGAATGGCTGGAAATGCTGCTTTTCACCAGTCTGAAAGCCCCTTTGTGTGGCAAAACTGTGAAATCTGTTACATTGCACTGAGAAGGAGGAGGCAGAGGAGGTGGAGGAGGAAAAGGAGAGGGAGGAGAAGATGATCTCTGGGAAACAAGGATGGGAGGAGGATGGGACTTACCAAGCTGGCAGCACTTTCTGAAGGGTGCTGTGAAGGACCTTGCTCATGAATTGGGTTGCATGCTGGGCAGGAAGATCACACCACCCTCATGCACCTAGCAACAATTATTTATTGAAGATCAAAAGGTGGGAAAGTCACTTGCTAAAGAAATTGATCTGGTACGGATTAGGGCAAAATTTGCTTTGTGCCTAATAAAATGTGTTTTCTCTCTTTGCAAACCTTTTCTCAAGAATGCCATCTTCTGGTTTTAAATGAAGCTGAAGGTTTTCATCCCTAAAATAAGCTCTGACAGTCTGGGAGTACAAAGCAGACAAATATGCACAATGCATGGAATAGCACAGCTAGAGCTGAATTTCCATAAAACCTTTGTTTAGAAGGAAAAAAGAACTGCAAAAAGTATTTGTGTGCTGTAGAAATCCAGTCCTGAAGGCTAAAACATCTAACAGTGCTGTTACCTGCCCAGAGGAATTGTCAATCCTGGCAAACCAGCGATGTGTCCTTTGGGACTTACCTGCTGGGGGGTTGGTTCTAACACTGACAAAGGCGATGTGAGAGTTCCTGGGGCTGAACCTCTATGTGCCTGTGGTGTCCTGCCCCAGCCACCCTCTGACCTCAGGTTTGCATCTGTAAAGCTGCTCAGAGCAAAGTTTGGTCAGCACAGGATAAACTCCAGGGATGGGTGAGTCCCCCAGATCCCCTGGGTGAGTCCCCCAGATCCTCCAGCCATGCTCCCCATGAGCACTGGCTCCCATTAACCTTTTCCCAGTGATTCTCATTTGGACTAAGCCATGAAGAGCCCCAAGCCAGAGGAGAGCACCAGAAAGATCACCAGGAAACAGAAACTTTTCACCTTTAGCCTGAAGGAAAGACAGAGGAAAAGAGCTGAGTAAAGGGGAACAGTCAGAGCCTGATGCCCAGGATTTGATGCTTAAAGCAAAGTCACCTCTTGCTGATATTCTCATTACCTTTTTCTCCCCCCTTCTTGTTCAAACTTTCCATTTAAATCTACTTTTAAATTTAGAAACATGTTGTTCCCAATGAAAAATCACCTGGTCTAATTTTGAAAAAAACTCAGGAAAAAATTGTTTTGGCATTCAAAACATCTCCATGCCCTCAATCCAACATGGATCTGGGGGATGGAGGACTGGCTCTGATGCCCCAGAAATTCAGGGGTTTCATTGGGACATCACAGACCAAGCTGGGCATCCTCCCACACTGCAGAGCTAAGGCGCCTGCCCTGGACAGTGCTGAGGCAGGAGCTGATGCGCTTTGTTACCTCTAAGTTACAGTTTCTCCGTGTGTTTGTAGACACAACCATGCAGAAAATCACCAGCTTTAATATCCCACTTGTTAGCAGGGAGTGATTCGTGGCTGCCTCCGGGCTGACACTTCCCAACCTCCCACTTTTATTTGCTTGTCCCCGGTTCCAGGCTCGCAGAGCGAGGCTGCAGCTCATCACTCACCCTGAAATGCCTTTCATGGGTTTGGTGTTGGGCTTTTTTTCCTCACAGCTTCCTCTGCCATTTTCTGCAGAACATCACTCCCACTTAGAGCAGCTGAGACTGCTGGAGAATTTGCAGAATATGAGTTCAGCTCAAATCCCCCAGGGAGGAGCCTGTGCTGGAGGGCAAGGGGTTGCAGCACTACCACTGCATCATACAAAACATCTCTACTAACATATCCCATCCCCACACACCCAGGACCCCTGCTGATCCACTGCAGAGAGGTAAGGAGCAGTCAGTCTATAAAACCTGACTGAGAAAGAGGAGAACTGAAAGGATTAAAGGGCTGGGAGATACAGTTGTGTGAGCTGGTCCCTGAGGGTTCTAACATCTGCCAACACAAATATTTTCACTGATAAATCTGAAAGTCTGGGTAAGCTCTCAGTCTCTGGTCTCACATGAGAGCTCCCAGCCAACAGAGGCTTGTGCACCAAGTCTGAAGTAAAGCCTTCATCTGCTTAATTATGACAGAAGTGGGAGCAAGAAGACACCCAAGATGGGCAGTGGTAAATTCTGCTCTTGGAGACAGACATGTAATTGTGACTCTTGGAGGAGCAGCTTCCTAAGGGTTCATGGGGTTGTGCAAACACTGAGGGAGGACATAGGCTCAGCTGGGGGAAAACCCAGTGAAAATTGTGACAACCTCAACAAAATTCTTACTGATTTCAGGCAGGGTTAGAGTGAGGACGAGAAGAATCTTCACCCACTCATAGAATGGGTTCCTCAACCCCAACCCTGTCCTAATTCCACATGGGAGATCCACACATCCCACCAGACTGCAAACAGGCTGCACAGAACCCTCCCCCAGGCTGCTGCTATCCCTTTGGCTGCCCCTCAGACTTGTGGCCGCCACTGTGTCCTCCTCCATCCCTTCCTGGGTACTCCACCCAGCCCTGGAAGCTCAGCCTCTTGAGGTAATGCAGCACAAAGTAATTTATTTCCTTTCTTCATTTCTGTATAAAACTTGTCATGAGGTTTAATCCGTCATTACCTCCCTCCCAGAGCGGTGCTCGGTGGCCCGCTGCTAAGCCCAGACAAGGAGATTTACATCTTATCTAACAGGAGTGTAAGATTTATGGATAACTCCCGACAAGGAGCACATCATGCCAGAAAGACACTTTTGTGCTGGTAACTTGATCAGTGATTATGCTGTGAGTTGACATCTAATTAAGCCTCCACAGGCATCATCAGGTCCAGAGCAGCTCTTCAGGAGGAGAAAATCCACCTCTAAGCACCGTGGTGGCAGCTTATCCCCAACTCTTGCACTGCTGGAAGAGATAATAATGCTCCCCAGAAAATCCCCTGTCTCAGGGAGAGCTGGTGGTATCACCTGTGCTGGAAAAAGGAATCACAGGGGCAAATTCCCAGCTGCTGCTCTAAAACACAGCAAAGACTCATTTCTCAGAGACTTCCCTAGGCTGTGTCCATGTCCCTACCAAAGTCAGAGCCCACAAAACACCTCCCATGGCCGCAGGGGACTCGTCTGAGGGTTACAACCTTCTCAATGGATTTGCTTTCCTGAACACATTTTTTGCCTCTCAATGGGCTGCCTACATCAGTGTGGAAGTGCAAATCCTGCTCTCCCTTGGCAGGCTGCTCAATCTTCATATTTTCTCTTGACGCCGCTTCCAGGACGCCCTCAATGGGAACGCACAGCGTGGCTGGAACGCTGCTTTTCTTGGCATTTCTCTGTTGTGCTGAGCAGGAAAGTAACAAAGTGCTGGGGCTACAGAGCCAAGGGTTTGAACATGTCAAGATGCACCTGGAGCCAGCGCCTGGTACCTCACGCCACCGAGGCACAAAGGACAATGGCTGCTGCACAGGCTGCAGGTGTTTCAACAACCCCTGAACGCCTCAGCCCACTGCCAGACCAAAATGAGCAACTCAATCCTCTCTGAGAGACTGGTCAGGCTGAGGTCACAAGATTGGGGAGGGCTGGGAGGAAGCCAGAACACAAAGGGGAACTGGAAAGGCCATGCAGGATGTGTGTACACAGTGTCTGCAAGTGGTCCATGATCTGTCCTCCAGGCCAAAAGGAAGCCAGAAGAACATGATGGGAATCAAGCACAGGAAGGAGAGGAACTCTTATTCCCTCCCATGAAGGGTTTCACTGCTTATAGAGATATTATCAAAGAGTGTGGATGCCACGGACTCTATTTTCAGCCAATTGCAATAAATATTGCCAGTGGCTTTTGATAGGGTTTAAGAGAGGGAGGGATTATTGCACACGGGCATTTTCAGATCTTCTGTCTGGTCTGAAAGTTGCTGAACACAATAAAAACACTTCTGTTACCTTTAAAAGACTTACCCAGCTCTGATGGAACCACAGAATGTCCTTAATAAATTACCAGGATCTCCTCCAGGTCATGTCCTAATCTCATCACTTCTGGTCTGAGCTGCCCAGCTAGGAGAGTGACACAAACCACAGCAGCCTCTCATAGAATCCTGGAATAGTCTGGGTTGTGAGAGACCTTAATGCTCATCCAGTTCCAAACCCCTGCCATTGGCAGGGACACCTTCCTCTGGACTTTTCCAAGTCCCATCCAGCCTGACCTTGAACACTTCCAGGGATGGGGCAGCTACAGCTCTTCTGGGCAACCTCTTCCCAGAGATGTGGTGGCCTCACCACCCTAACAGGGATGAATTTCTTCTTAATCTCTAACATAACCCTGCACTCCGTTAGTTTAAAACCATTGCCACTCATCCTGTCATTCCATGACCTTGTCACAAGTCCCTCTGCAGCTCTCTTGGAGACCCTTTGGGCCCTGGAAGGGGCTCAAACGTCTCCCTGAAACATTCTCTTCTCCAGGCTGAACAACCCAAGCTGTCTCAACGTGTCCATAGCAGAGGTGGACACAGAGGTGCTGTCCTTGTGGTGCTCAGAAGAAAGGGTGTCAGAGCAAAGAAATCCACGTTTGCTTTCTAACAGTGTTTGATTTCTTGGCACCCTCCCCCCAGAAGCCTTTCTTTGTGCTCCTCAAGAACACCACAGTGAAGACAAGCTGCCCCAGCACCTGCTGTTCAATCCTTCACCTTGCCAGGTTAACGGCCAAAGTAATCAATTCTACATGGAAACAATAAAAATGGCACAGAAAACAAAGTGTCCCCCCAGTGTCCTGGTTCCCAGCCATCTTTGCCAATTCCTGCCCCATCAGCTTTGGCTGGGAGGATATATAAAACCACCAGAGTTTCTTGGTGTGGCCACAGCAAGACAGACTGAGTCAGAGGAATGGGAAGAGCAGCCAGGAGAGGTAAAGATGCTTTTACAAACTGAATAACTTAATACAGGCATTGCTCTTACTTTTGTGTGTCTCTATAAGGGTCAGCACTCACAAGAAGTGATGATTTCTGCAAAGACTGAGATAAAGATGTATGTTTTCTGCAGGTTAAACTTTCTGAGTTACTTGTTTTTGTAACATTGTAAGAGCATTACAGACACTATAAATGATTCCCAAATGTTTTTCAGAGACAGATAACACTTTCACCTTTTCATTTGACTTTATAACTCCTCCATAACTTCCATTCCTTCCTCTATTAATTTTAGCTTCTGTTTATTTGCTCTGTTTATACCAGTTGTGGCCATTCTGTGCTCCTCAGTGAGTGAGATATTGCTGCAGGCACTGTTCTAGCTCACAAGATTGCAGACTCTCTTCAAGGCTGAGACTCCTGTCAGTGCTTTTAAGACACCACACGAGAGCTGTGGGTTGTTATTGCACCAAAGCCAACAAGCTCCACACCACAACCCCAGACAAGGAGCAGATCTGTGGCTCTGTGCCTCAGTGGCCAGGCAAGGGGCACATTGCTCTGAACTCTTCGTGTCCCTCCTCCTCTTCCTCTGCTTTCTCCTCCTCCTCCAGGTGCCGGCTTGGCGATGCTCCGCACCCTGAGCATCCTCCTGAGCCTCCTGGTCTCAGCTCACAGCACCAGATCCCCTGACTGTGGTGGCATCCTCACCCCCTCTGGATTGACATACCGTAAGTGCAGACCCACATCCCCTATCCAGCCGCAGGGAGAGGAGGCAGTGACATCTTCCACTCTCGTGGTGAAACACCAAACACTGGCGCCAGAATCTCATGTCACTACTCAGCTTACCTGCCTCACCCCTGCCCATTGCTAGCAGCAGGGGGCTGGTAAGGGATGGAAATGGGTTTCAGCCTGTCCATCAGGACATAAGCTTCAGAGGCTCTCATAAAACATCTGCCCTGTTTCACAGTTGCTGAAGTTTCAAAGCTGCATGCAGAGTCGGTCCTCAGGAAGGACCTCTTGGCCTCGCCTGCTCCAGACCCATCTCCCACCTCCCCAAGTAGGTGAGTTGCCCTCTCTTGCCCAGGCTTTGCTGCCATACCCCTGGTTCACACCGGTGTTTGAATATTGTCACAAAAGGGACCTTGCCAGTGAGAATAAAAATCCTCCTGCAGACCAGGAGGTTTAGAAATGAGGTCCTGGCTCCTTTGTTGGTGTCCAGCAGTAGCAGAACCCATGCTGCTCTCAGAGCAGATCTTATCTGTGCAGATCTCATGAATTTTTGGGGTTTCTCAGGGTCTGTGCTGGTTTCCCAACATCTTCCTTTCTGCTCCAGGAGGAACCAAATTACCTCTGTCAAAGTTGACAAGTTTTCCCTGACCCTGATCCCTGACACTGGGCTGCGGCTGAGCATCGAGGTGGACCTTGGCATCACATCTGCCCCGTGAGTGCAGGGCTGGAACCAGCCCAAGCTCCTGGCCAAAGTGACAAGACACCTGCAGGAGCAAGGCTGGCCTGGCCTGGGGGGAGTGTGGCCAGGAGCAGCTCCAGCTCCAGCCTCCCCCTCTTCTCCCTGGCGCAGCTCAGCCACCAAGGAGATGAGGCTGTCCATCCTGGCAGACCTCCACGTGGAGATGAACCCCGAAGAGAACCTGGAGCTGGTGACCTCTGACTGCAAACCCACCCTGGAGGAGGTGCGGAGCACTGAGGAGATGGACAGGTCAGCCCCACAGTTTTCCTCCTTGTGGGATCTGGGTAATGGATGAAAGAAGAAATGGAGGCACAAATGTTTCTAGGCAGGAAGGTGATTGGATTGAGACTGGCTTACTGCCCTCAAAGCTAAAAAAGGCCAACACTAAAACTTTATCTTCATGGGAGGAACTTTACTTTTGGGGTGTCTTCTCCATTTTCAGAGAGTTTCAGTCTGCCAATAGGGAGTGGTCCTTTTACAGTTGTGCAGCTGGAATGCTTTTAATGCAAGTCCAGTCGCAATTCTCCAGGGGTTTGGGATTCAGAACTGTAATCATAGCTTAACAGATTAGAGAAAACAGTGGTAATTCTGTCTCTGAATGCCTTTTGGGTCAGATAAAAGACACACAACCACCTTTGGTTGATCTGGTTTTCCCCTAAGTTCTGTTCTGTTGTTTTCACCCAGCAAGTCCTCGGGACCGGACGTGGACAAGCAGATAAACGTTGAAAAAGTAAGATAAAGTTTGTAAAGGCACAAGCCAGCATTGCACAGGTCTGTAAGGATTAGAACACCCTGGTGCCTTTCCAGATTTCCCCCAAAGACAGACACTGCCATCCTGCCCTGGCTGCTGCTACCAGCTGATGGCAACACCCACCTCAGGGGCTTTCTGGGGACACCCAATGCCAAGAGACCCCCATGTTCATCTATCCCCTCTCCTTTTGTTCTCTATTCCATAGATCTGCCTGGAAGTCTCCAGATTGCTGCTTTTTCCCAATGAACGCCTGATGTCTCTGGCAGGTGGGCAGTTGGGTTTCAGTCTCAATATGGACTGAGGGTTTCAAGGAGCATTCTGGAGCAGATTATGAGGTGGGACAAATTCCTACCCTGCAGCAGCAGAGGCTCTGCTGCCATAGTCTCCCCAGGGACTTGCTCCCTCTGCCCAGCTGTTTCCCTGTCTTTTTTACTCTGGAAACATAGCCACTTCCCTGTCATTCCTTCCTTCCTCTTCCTGAGTATCCCTCTGCTCCATTTGCAGCTCCATTCCCCATCACACCAAGCTGTCAAGTCCAGTACCTGCCCCTGGCTGCCCCCATGTACTCTGAGCAGGGAATCATCATCTCTTTGCAAGTAAGTCCTCATTTTCCAGCTCTTACAGCCCAGCTCCAGTCCTTGGAAGAGCTGCTTCCACCAAGAGCTACAGCCCTGAGACACTTGAAATTCATTTTTTCTTGGCCTGTGTCCCTGCAGACAACTTTCCAAGTGGCAGGGACAGTGATCCCCTTACCAGTCAGCCCTGTGCCTTTCAGCATGCCTGAGCCAGTGAGTTCCAGCTCTTCCCACCTCATCCTGGCCTTCTCTGAGCACTTCTACACTAGTTTATTCTCTGCCTTGGAAAAGTCTGGAGCCCTCAACGTGAGTCTCCTGGTGAGTGGAACAAGGAAGAAAGGAAGGAGTGGGACACTCCTAAGTGGGTGCTTAGAGGGACAGCCCTGTCCCAGGAATGTCTTGGAGGAACCACAAGCCCTACATAGAAATGAGATGTGTCCAAGTACCTGCAGGAGTCACAGCTCCTCACCTCCAAGCTGCTAAAAATATTCCTAGTCTAATGGAGCATGGACAGTTTGCCATGAGGAGTAATCTGGACACTGCTTCTGGCATGAGCTGGTGTTAGGAGGGCTCCTGCACATTCCCAGGGCTGGGATGGTGCTCATCAGAGGGGCTGCATTGTCACACTGGACATGAGCCCTGGAGCAGCAGCCCCAGGCAGCCATGGGTCTGATCACGAGCTGTGCTTTGTGTTTCAGAGCTCGCTGACCACAGCCACCTTGTCTGAGAGGATCACTCAGGTGTGTTGCTGTCACTGTAACCCCAAGAGGCACAACCCCAACCCAGGCAGTGCCCCCCAGCTGCTCACAGCACACCCTGGGGGTGCCATGCCCAGAAACAGCCCCAGTCTCCTGGCAGATGGGCTCCCTCTTCCAAGAGGATCTACCAGTGGTGCTTCGAGCTGTGACCCGGAGTTCACCTCATGTGGTGCTGGAGGAAGACAAAGCAATCGTGGAGCTTTTCCTTACTGCCCAGATTGGAGCAGGATCATCCCTTTTCCAGAGCTTCCTGAGTGTGAACGTGGTGAGTGTGGAGCATGCCGAGCTTGGGAAGCACATGCTGCGAGCATGTCCCTGCTGCCCACAGGCCCTGCCCTTCACTCTGAGCCCTGGCCCCTCTGCAGGGCTCATTCAGCCTTTCCCATCACTGTGCTCCTGGCCTCCAGCAGCGTTTGCCTGTGTGGCATCGTGAAGGATGCGGGGAGCACATTGCAGGAGGCAGCACATGGATGGGTTCATCACACCCCACAAAGCTGAAGTGTGGCTGTTCCCTCACTGACCCTGCCCTCTGTTCCCCCCACAGGATGTGACTGCCAGGCTCCACCTCAGCGTCGCCGACACCAGGATGATCATCTCTGTGGCAGCCATAGAGTAATGACCCCATCTGCACTGCAGGATCCCAAAGGGGACACCTCCCAGTCACAGCAGGGAAAGGAGAGGCAAAGTGGTCTGGGGAGGGTTTTAGCTTCTAGAGTTTGGGCATTGCAGATGTAGCTTCTTCCCCAGGGAGACAGTGAAATTCCAGAAGCACGGCTAGGGAAAAGAGTGGGAACTGCAGGTTCCACATTCCCACAAAGGCCCTGAGTCCATGCAGGGAGTTTGGGGACACAGGGGAAACAGCTCAGCACCAGCAGCTCCTCTGCTGCTCTTTGTTTTCCAGGGATATCGAGCTCAGCCTGGCCACCTCTGATGTGGGTCCTATACTGGTAGGTACCTCCAGCTGTGGCCACTCCTGAGTGACTCCTCATCCTCTAAGCGCCTGCCCCAGCCATCCTGGGCAGTGGGTGCCAGCAGGGAAATATGGAAATACTGGCTTTGTGTCCTTGCTGCACCTGGTGCAAGGGACAGTTGAGTCCTTGTGGGATGGGAAGAGATGCAGTGAGCATCAGGACCCTCTCACAGATATCTGTCCCCCTCCTCCTGCTTTGGCCCCACACCATGAGCTGTCCCTGACTTTCCCCCACAGGCTGCTCTGCTTGAGGAGTTGTTCCTGCCCACAATCCGTGAGGAGGTGCCAGCCCAGATAAACGGTGAGGAGATAGGAGTTCTGCAGGTGCTGCCATGCAGGGTGCTCCACAAGGACCCAGGCAGCACCCAGCTGGCAACTTTGCTTCTTTTTTTTTCTCAGAGGTCCTGAGACAAGGTGTTTTCCTGCCCCACATCGCCAGTTTCACTTACACCAATGTCAACATCACAATTCACAAGGTAAGAAATAAGGCATTTAAATTCTTCCCTCCTGTGCTTGATTTAAAGGAAGCCTGGGAGCCATGCTAACCTCCCAGATCCAGAATAAATCAGAGCCTGATCATCCAGCCCTGGTAACTTGCAGGACCAAGTTCCATTGCCTTAAATAGGCCAAGCCCCTCTTTAGCCCCATGGACACAAGCAGTGGCTGGGGCTATGGGTGGTGATGGTGAAGCCACACAGGCAGCATGCTCAGTCCTCCTTCCTTCCTTCCTTCCTTGCCCAGGATTATGTCTTGATCCCCTGCAACCTCCAGCTAGAGGCAAGGACTGGAGAGGCAAGCACCTGGGAGTGAAGTCCAGTGTGTCTGGAGTAAAACAGTGGCAGAATCATTCTGTTGACTCTCACATTATGCTCCATGGTTTGCCACTGCTTGAAATGTTGAAAATCTCCTTTCTCGATTTACTGAAACATCATGGTTTTATATTCTGGATAATAACAGTGTTGCACTAGCACCTTTCTCTTCCAGCCCTGCTCCTGGTAGTTTTGTTGCACAGAGAATGGATTGTAACAACGTTCCATGCTTTAATTAAACATTTCTCTTTAATTCTGCATCTGCTGGTGTGACTATTGACATTTTTCCCCCTTCAACAATTTTTACCTATAAATAGAAAAATTGCCCATCATGTCCAGACCCTACATTTAAATAATACCACTCATTTACAAGGATGCAAAACAGACTCATGCCTCTCAGCTGTAGAAAAACATAGCCCCTACAATGAGAGATCCTTCATCTGCTTTTCCTCCATGTCTTGTGTTACTATGGGAACATTACAGCTGGTGAGTTTCCTGGGTCAGAAAGAAGAGGAGGGGGAGGAAATCAGTCTGCAGAATGGTTTCTAATTTTAGACCTGAAGGCAGTTATATTTTCAACACTTTGCTTCTGAGAAAGCTCATCACAGAGAAAATGCTGAATGAGAGGTGACTGCAGGCATCAGACTGCACCAGCACCGCGGGCGCTGCCATTGGGATGCTCTTTCCTACTGACCAAACACATCTCCCAGTTGTTCAGGAACATAAAGGGGGAAACACACCCACAACAGACACAGGCATCCAAAAGGGGAGGGTGGGTGGTAACACAGCTTCGAAAGCTGCCCCAGTCATTCAGTCACTGGGTGCTGTTGGCATCTACCCCAGACAGGGTGAACATGCAGCTGTGCTGATGCTCAGGAGGAGAAGCCTTGTCCCTGACCATGTAGCCCAGGAGGAGAATTCTTATCCCTGATCATGCAGCTCCCACCTCAGCTCTCCCAAGGTGATGCTTCACGTAACAACCCAGTCATGAAGTCTTATTAATTACATCTACATCTGCTTTCACTTGCTACAACTATACCCATCATTTCTAGCCTCTGAAGCTGCTGAAAAACACTTCAAAACCTTGCATTTCAAAGGCTCAGAAATAGGAAAGCAAACAAAACAAACCAGGTTGATTTACTGCAAGGAGTAAAGAACCCTGAAGGTTTATATGCCCAGAGTGGGGACCTGACTAACGATGTTAATGCCTGAGGTTGGCCATAGCAGGAACAGCTCCTAATAAAAGTTTCCTGGTAGAGCTGCAACCATTATACTTTGACTAATATGTGTTAAACCAGTTTCCCAAAAGGAATAAGCTACAGTTGTGAAAAGATGCATTTCTTTGGCAGGGAATATTCTGGCTCCAAGCTTCACTGCATGACTCTGCCTCTCCAGCGCAGGGTTGGAGTCTCAGGAGCTGCACCCTCACCTGGCCAGCCTCACCTGGGAATAGCTACAGACTTAGAGGAGAGCTGGCTCATGCTGGAGAATGAGGGTCTTCTGCTTCTCCCTCCAGTCACCCCATTTACTGACAGCCCCAGAACAGCCAGGGACAAGGAATGCTGAAAAATTCGTTTGCATTAGTCACTTTGGCAAGCAGAAAATCCATCACTTTCCCAGGCAGTCCTGCAGGAAGAGCTGCCTCGTGATCCCCAGCTTCCCTCACTACTGGCACAGGGAGCAGCATGCACCAGCCAGATGGTTCAAACACTGGAGCAGGGGGAACAAGCCCCTCCTCCAGCCCCCACAAAACAGCAGAGGGATGAAGTTTTTGCCAGGGGCATTGCTGGAGCAAGAGCCAGTGAGCTCCAGCAAACTCACAAACCACTGGCAGCACAGCCAGTCCCCGAGAAGCTCTCTGCTTCTCACCCAGCAAAAAAATTTCCACCCTGTCAAGATACCAGTGTTAAAGAAACTTTCTTGAACAGGATTATCCCAGCTCTTAAGGATTCTGGATGGCAGTTTCCTGCTCTGGAT
Source organism: Anthoscopus minutus (assembly GCA_013399455.1). Lineage (NCBI taxonomy): Eukaryota > Metazoa > Chordata > Aves > Passeriformes > Paridae > Anthoscopus > Anthoscopus minutus. Next base: position 108,387 of record VWYI01043654.1, on the reverse strand, counting down.
ATACTCCTGAAGCCACTAGAAATTAAGAGCATCAGATATGCAAGTAACACTGAGAAAATGCTGCCCTTTCCTTTGGAAAAGGCTCCTCTGATGCTTCCTCCTCAGTCTCATGTGACAAGCAGCATGATGAAGGCCACACCTCAAGAGGAAAAGCCTTTTCCAGGGGCACAAGATGGTTTTTCCACTTCTTCTGTGACCCTGGACTTGCTGTGCCAGTGCTCCATGCAGCAGCAAGCTGTCATCACATGTTTTTACCTCACTGTTTTCTTTCTCAAGACAAGCAGAGGCCTGGGACAGTGCCAGATCACAGAGCCCTCTATGATGTGCCAGAGAGATGAATGCCTCCCAGTAGAGCAGAATACACACAAAAGTGATGGCCAAATGGGAATGAAAAGAGGGCCGAAACTTTACTTACCGTCCGGAAGGTGTTTGCTCAGGAACCAGAACAAAACCTTGAATCAACACAGCCTGTTCTGCCAACCTGTGGGCTAAAAGGATGGATGGAGACACCAAGTCCCAGCAGGGCAGGAGCCCTGAAGTGGCACAAAGCAGATGCCAGCACAGATTGCTGGGGAGTTGTCACTCATCCCATCCTCCAGGTAACAGGGTCACACAGACCCCCAGACCCTGCTCTGCCAGCTCTGAGGGCATGAGAACATGAGCAAGGGATCTGAGCTCCCTGCTCCTGGCTCCTGAGATGGTTCCAATGCTCCACAGGGTTCATTGTTGTTGGCACCTCACTCCACGGGGTGATGGAGCTGCACCCAGCCCACTGCCTCAGTGCAGCACCCTGTCACCACACAGGAGCACCACTTCTGCCCAGGGACAGGACAAGGCTTGTGTCACCAGCAGCTGAACAGGCTCTGGGGAGCACAGTCCCACAGGCAGCATCAGCCTGCACCATGCTGGGAGCCAAAGGAACTGTTTATACTCACCAGGACCCATCTTCAATGTTAACTTGGACTTCAGCCCAGCCAAAGCCTTTCTGCTGGACACAAGGCAGGCCAGCCCACATGGCGACAGGGTGTGACACCAGCTCTGTGTTTGGCACAGCTCAGGAGAGCGCTGGCCAGTTCACACAGAGGGAGCCCCAAGGGGTCCAGCACCTTCTCTGCTGTGTTCAGTGATTCCTCTGCATCATCTCACAGCGATGCTGGGAGCTCATGCAGCAGCCACAGATCCTGAGCTCTTCCTGCCTTCAGGCAGAAATGCAGAGTGGAATATTGCCCCATCCCTCACCTGGTCAGTGCCAGATTGCCACAACTTCTGGGGACACAAGGAGTGAGTAACACACTCATAATAACATCCAGTGCTGGGAAAATGTGGTGTTGGAGAGGTCATTTAAAACCTGAGATTCGTAAATTTTTTCTAACCCAGAATAATTTGGGGTTTTTTAAATCCAAAATGCTGGGATTCTTGTCACTGTGACATGCAGAGACTAGCAAGCTGTGACATCAGCCTAAGCAGACATGGCTCTGGCAGGCAGACAGGTGTTCTCCAGGGCTATCAGACCTCTCAATCCTCTGGTAAACCAGTTTTCTCTCCAGATTCTGTTAGGAAATGTTTCATGACCTTTGGATATTCGATTTAATTTTGATTTCTGCTTGTGGATTAGCATTTGGTCAGCAGGTTATCAGGCCAGGAGGAGCCACTGAAAGTTCAGGTTTTTTTCTCAGGAAGTTCATGTGGGAAAAGCTTTCAAACCCAAACTCAAAATATCGATTGTCACAAAAGAACAAGATCCCAGAGTGACAGCAGGACAGAAGCTCACTCTGAGAAGCATTAGAAACCAGAACTTAATTCCAAGCACTAAAAAAGTAGGAACATTTATTAAAAGAATTACATGACAAATGTATTCTGAGCTCCCACTCAGCACTTCACATCCTCCTGGACAAGGATGGGGAGATTCACTTCAGAAGCCACATGCAACAAATTCACTTTTTCATGCTGTCAGGAAAAGTTTTACCTCAGAACAAATTTCCCAATTCCACTGCCACACCACATGCAACTGCTGTGGCTGTGACCCCAAAAATCACACCAACTTCTCTAAATAAATATTTGTACACAGAGCTGCCGGTCAGGTTTGACTTACGCAAGTGTCAAACTGTACTCACACAAGCCAATTCACTTTAAAGTGTCTTAAATGTTATCAAGAATCTTGAATCAAGTTTAGTAAAGAAAAGCAGATAATGCTGGTCCTGGCATTCCATCCTCACTGCTCTCTTCCTCTCTCTGCCCCCACAGTCCTCTCCGTGCCTCAGGCTCCACAGCTCACACCAGAAACAACATCAGGCCCTGAAGGAGATCAGGGAGAAACACAAACACATTATCTCCCGTCAGCGGATGTTGGTTCACAACACACAGCAAAGACAGAACACTCCTGCAAAAGTTTTCATATTCAGTTTGTAATAAGGAGGGCACAGAACTCTTTGAGGGGAGTTGGGGAATGTCCTGGCTCCTCAAGGGCACCTCCAGAGAGAAAAGGGCTGGAACTTGGGGCAGTTCAAGACTCTTTGAATGGTGCCACTGGAGAGGGCTTGCCTGAATGCCTGGATCCACATCAGAATTGCTCCCAGTGAGTTCTCCAGAAAGAAAAGAGGGCCTGGAAAGGGAACTGGGACCTGACCCCAGAGCTTGAGCTCTGTTCATGATGCAGCTGGGTCCACACCATGTGTGGGCATCACATCCTCAGGCAGTATTCCCTGACCTGAAGGGAGGTCAGACAGAGCAGCCCTTCCAGTTTGTCCGGGATTAAACCCCACAGCTCTTGCACACACAGCCCCCACTGGCAGGGTCCCGTGAACAGCCCACCAGAGCACTCACCGGCTTGATCTGAAAATCCACGTTCACCAAGGGAATGCGCAGCACCTTTGGCAGAGGGATCCCGATGCTCAGGGCACCTGCAGGGGACAGACAGGTCCTCACACGCTGAGCCAGCTCACACCTCACACCAGAGCTGCTCTGGGGAGGGCACAGGGAGCAGAGCTTGGCTTCATCACTGCATGCTTGGCTTTCCTCAGGTTCTCCATCACTGACTGTTGTCAGAACAGATGCTGGGGTGGGATGGTGCAAATGTAAGGTTGGACTTTTAACTACATCCTCAAAATGGGGACTTTAATGGCTCCAGCACTCCTAGTATGTCTTCCAAACACACACACACACAAGCACACAGACACAACCCCCTCTTCCCTCCTTGCTCAGAGCTCCAAGTGCTCCCAGCCTTGCAGCCATTCAGGTCACCTTACCATTGATTACAGGCAGGAATGTTTCCACAAGCAAACTGTCGCAATGGGGCTTCAGAGGGGAGATCTGAATCAGGGAAAGAACAACCATGTGAGCAGCACTGCCTGACCTATGCCAGCAGCAAGCAAGACCCTTGGGACTGCAAACTACTGTCCCTCTTCTCTTCGAAGTGAATCTACTTTTCTTCTTCAATTTGTATTCAGTCCTTCCTTTAGAAAAACTTCTGCCTCGTGACACTTCTGCTGCAGCTCCATGTGAGCTTTGCCCAAGCAGAGGTGAATAAACAAACAGATTTCAGCTTTACATTTTCTTTATTAGAAAAGACAGAAGGGAAAAAAGAAACCCCAGCAACAGAGGAATAGCTACAACCTACATCAGAGAGCAGCTAACAGCTCTGACCATCAGCGGGGGTAATCCATCACAGCATCCCACAGCCACCGCCTGGCTCCCTCCCTCCCCAAGAGCCACAGGGCATCATGCTTGGCTGCTCTCCCTACCCAGTAAAGCCCAGACTAGAGTTAGAGACTTACATTACTGATGCCAACATCAGAAGACTCCAAGGAGAGGGAAGTGCTGCAGGGAAAGGAGAGCAAACAGCAGGTCAGACACAAAGTACTGGCCAGAGCTCCCCAGCCACCTCCAAGCACACTCAGCCCATGGGCAGAGACCCACAAAGGGACACCTGCATTGTAACACAAAAAACAGGGACTGGCACACTTGAAAGAGAGAAAAGAAAATAAGAAAATAAAAGCTTAACCTAATTTTAATTTGCTTGTCAATGATGCAGCACTGCAGCAGGGCACACACAGCTCCTGGCTGCACCTCCCCTCTCCTTGCCCAGAGAGATTTGCTTCTGATTATTCACTTTCAGGAAGAAGGTAGCTCCTGGCCAGCTGAGAGAAGAACTTCTGGAACCCAGTGACAGTGGGGCTGGAACTGGATGATCTTTAAGATCCCTTCCAACCCAGACCATTCTCTGATTCTATGTAAAAGCACACAGTCTGGTTTGAAGGACCTGGTGAATTTGCTACAACTCCTCATCTATCACTGCAACCACATGACTATCCATACCTAAAATGGATGCTTTATTTCCACTTTCAACTTCTCTTTTCTACTTCTATTGAATCTTGTTATACCCTTGTCTATTGAATTAAAAGCCTTTTGACACATTTCTCTTCCCTATATTGCTGCATACAAGCTATGCCAATTTTGCTTCTAAATCCAGCTCTTTGACAAGCTAAATGGCCCCAAATCCTCAAACCTCCTGCTATAAGGAATGCTCTCCAATCTTTAATCATACCTTGACTGGCATTAATGACAGCACTTTCCTTTACTGCTTTATCATTCATGTCCAATATCAGGCATTTCGAACCACTGCCCAGGATCAAAGTCAAGCTGACAATCTTGCAATTATTCAGGTTACCTCATTCCTCCTTGTTATAAAACTGACACACTTCTCCTCCAGCCTCTTAAAACTTTCCAGCTGCTGTAATCCTTCCTGAACTACCCCATCCACCTTATGCCATCAGTCAGGTATGAAATTCTCACATTCAGGAGATGAAATGTCTAGTTTACAGACACGGAAAACATTTCAAGTCAGGAGCACCAGAACCAACGTTGCAGCACAGACAAGGTCCCCCCTGGGTGAGGGGACAGCTCACCTGCCCAAGGCCAGCTGCAGCACCAGCCTGCCCCCAACAATCGACACCCGGACGTTTAGAGCAAGGTCCTGCAAGCAGAGAGGGAGAGGATCAGCACATGGAAACATTCCCATCCCACCCACCCAGCTGGCTGCACCCCTCAGAGGCAATTCCATCCACACTTACAGCCTTCAGCAGCAGGAAGTTGAGGATGGATCCATCTAAGTTGTTACTGAACAGCTGAATCAGGACTGAAAGCTTGACACTGGCTCTGTTTTCTTCCAAGAGGATGAGTGGGTTCCCTCTCAACATCAGTTTGATGCTCAGAGGACTGGCCCCACTGCAGGCAGAGCACTGTGGGAATTGGGGACACATGGAGGTGGCTGCTGGCACCCCACACACAGCCAGGCAGGGGACTGGCAGTGCTTGGGCAGACTCTCACAGCCCCATAGCTCCACAGGGCCTCCCCAAGGTCACACACACCCTGGACAAGCCAAATTTACAGAGCAAAGAGGTCCAGCAGCATGGACCTGCTGTCCATGCTGAGGGCATAAGGGGCTGGGGAAGGAAAAGAGGACGCAGAGGGGGCTGTGGGTGTCAGACGGTGCCCAAGAAATGGGATATACCAGAGAAGGGCACAGGAGATATTTATCAGCTTTCTATGTCAATGGCTACCAAGCTGAGAAGGCTTTCCCCTGTTCAGGGAGCAGGAGGAGGCTGGAACAGACAATGGCACACAGGACAGCAGGTACAGGGGCTCTGCAAAGCCCCAGTCCCTTCTCCCCCTCCCATCAGCTGGTGGGGCAGCAGGACAGGCTCAGGCCGTGCTGGTGCAAGGAGGGGAGCAGAAGACTGGGGACCTTTGGCAGGGGCATGATGGCACATCCAGGTGTGTTCTGGAGAGGTTTACACAAACCCTTGTGCCAGGGCAAGTTCCTCACCCCAGCAGGAGAGATGGCCCACACGGCTTCCCGCAGGCGGGTGGCACCGGAGAACTGTGGGAACAGAAGCACCAGCAACCCTGATGAGCCCTCCTGCTGATTTCAACAACACCCATCCTGCCAGGGCCACCCCATTACACAGCACCCTGAGCCCCCCACCCTCTCCATGTCCCCCAGATGTCTGGGTGACTCCTGGTAGTTGTTAAGGTAATAGCACCCAGCTGTGGAAGGTGATGTCCCCCAGCGGTTTTCAACACCTGCCAGTGTGTGGACCCCGAACATTTTCCATTCTACAAGTCAGAGGCACTGGAAATGCAAACACTGAAATGGCACTGCAGACACGCAATGTCTTTTCTCAGTGGCACTTTGCAGTCTCCTTGAAACAGGTCACAGCCTGCAGGAATCCATGGAACAACCAGTACACAACTGGTCCCTACTGGTGTCACCAGCCTGTCCCTTTCGTACTCCAGCAGGAAATGCAGGCCCTGCTGTACTCACAACATCTGGCGTACAGGGGAAGGTCTGTGGTGGCAGCTGGAGCAGGAGGGACAGGACTGCATTGAGGAAGCTCTGGCGCATCACCAAGAGCAGGAGCCTGTCCAGCAGAGGAGGCAAAGCAGAGGGGGATGAGTCGTGGGGGATGGTGCTGCCTCCCACCTGCTTCACCACACCCTGCAAAGAGACACAGTGACACAGACATCAGTCCTCAAAGCCTCGAAGCATGTTGAGATCCTCACAGGAGCGTGGGGCAGCTGCACAGCCCTCCCTCCTCTCCTCAGAGCTTCGGGAAAGCACCGGACTCGGACCAGTTCCCTCTGTTTCATAGATGGCAGGAGCTGATAAAGCTGAGCCTTTGTAACTGAGGCGTTATCAGCTAATAACACACTTTGTCTAAATCATTGCTTCACTTCATCCTTGAGGTCTCACTCCAAGCACCTGGGGATGATGGTGATCCCAGACCTCCCCGCAGTCACCCTCCAGCTCCACAGAGACGCACACTGATACCAACTATTTGCTAAGGAAACTGATTCTGACCACCCGGGGTCTAAGGCTCCTCCCGATGAAGTCACTGCACCAAAGCCAGTGCAGCAGCATGGGTTTCACAGGCTGCAGCGTTTGCTGTCAGCCCCTGCTCCTCTTTAGTGCTCATGTCCCACTTGCCTCTCTACAACTTCTTGCTTTTTTTTTTTTAAGCTCTCCTCTTCGCTTTTTGCTGCTTTTTTTATTCTCAAGCACCAATACCAGATCTGCAGGGCAAGAGAGACCAGGAAAACTGCTCATCCCACGAGAAGGAGAACTGCTCATCCCAGCAGCTACATGCAACAGGCACAGCCTCAGGCAGACTCAGGGTAAGTGGCATACAGAGCAGCAGAAGAAAAGCACACACAGTCGCTTAGTGATGATTTGGATAAAGATCTCAGTACTTAGGAGCTGCATTTCCAGGACAAGCCATTAGCCCAGCTCTTGGTGGGATTCTACAGGTCCCATGGGATGAGGTGAGCACACTGAAAGGCAACGAACGGCCACGCTCCCAGGATCTTGCTGCCCATCATTAACTTACGTCTAAATCCAGCCCGAGGAATTTGCCAGAGGTGTAGGGGATACTGGTCAGCTGGTATTGGATTGTTCCTGCTGTGCCGACCGGGATCACTGCTACACACAGGAAAAGGATCATTACAGCACCAGGAAATCAGCAGCAACACAACCTCCCCTGACCCCAAAGGCCACCAGCCCCCACACCACTAACAGGTCCAAGCTCTCAGGGCTGAGGAGTGCTTGTGGCTACTCCAAAAAGCCAGAACATCCCCAAATTCAGCTTGGTGGGATCTGCCTTTAGGATATAGCACAAAAAGAGCATCAAATACAGTAAGAAAAATCCAAAGGTGATGTATAAAAATTTAATAAGGAGGGCCAAGGTGGCAGCGGTTCATTGGAATGCTGGGGTGTGAATTCCAGGCTCAACCACAACCCTGCAGAAGTGCTGGACTTCTGCTGATGCACTGAGGGAACTTGATATGGGAAATGGGATCTGTTCCCACTGTGGGAAACACAGGGAAGCAGTGCCTCCTCCTCCACAAGCAACGCACCATTGAGAGTGCTCAGGAGATGGATGTTCACAAGGTTCATCACGATATCCACCACGGGACAGAGCTGCAACACAAAGCAGAAATGTGACTGCTCAACTCCCCTCACCATCATCACCCACAGCCTGCCCAAACGCCCTCCTTTCCCCTCCAGAGAAAAAGTTGCATGGCAATAGACACAGCTGGGTTGTTGTGAAAGACTTGGGGCAGTGGAACATCCCTGGAGCTGTGAGACCACACTGAAGGGGAATGTTTTGATCTGAGGCATTGCCCTACAGGCAGGAGCCCTGTGGACACCCCAGCCCCATGGCCCATGTCAGTGATGTGAGAGAGCAGCACAGAGAGACAGTGGATGTTGCTGTAACCAGCTTTTCCCAATATTTCTGTGTTTCAGCTGTGAAAGGAGGACAACCCTCAGCCGTACCAAAGCGGGCAGAGTCGCTGTCAGCTGGCGAAGCACCAGCTCATTCACTGACAGGGTGAGTAAGCTGGAAAAGAAAGAAGAAAAATTCCAAATCAGCACAAACAAAGCTCCAGGACAGGAGACAAAAAGATCTCCAGCCTTCATTTTACATTTTCTTACACCCTCAGTCATCCCTTCAGGGCCAGTGCTGCAGATGATGATTGCCAGAGCAGGGGCTGAAGATACAAAAGAGCCACTTACACCACTGAGGGGAGAATTTGATTCATTGCTGAGAATCATAGAATCATTAAGGTTGGAAAAGACATCTAAAATTCTCAAGTCCAACCACCACCATGTTCCCCCACTAAACTACGTCCTCAAATGTCATAGCCATATTTTTTTAGCACTTCCAGGGGTGATGTCTCTACCACTTCCCTGGGCACTCTGTTCCAATGCTTAACAACCCTTTCTGTGAAGGAATTTTTCCTTCAGCTCTCATGGAGCTTTCACTGCATGAAAGGAGTGAGCCTCTCACAGTCTAACCTTGTGTTTGGTATCTCCCTCTGGTATTTAAATCAGTGCTGTAGTTAAGGGAAAAGGGAGCTGTTAGGAAATATCTTCATGTTAGTTTCTGGGAACAAACAATTTGCATCTGGAATAACAAGAGGAGAAATCTGCTGTGTGACATTTCCACACTGCTGCTGAACAACTCGCTCAGGACGTGCGATGCCTGCAGCAGCACAGAGGCAGCTTTGTCTGATAATCAATATATTTCTGGACTGTTGAGTTGGCAAGACACAGACAGCAGAAATTCATAGAGCACCTGTTATTTATGCCCAAATTCTGCCTACAAATGCATATGAGGAGCTGCTATTAAGTCATTTGTGCATCCTATCTACACTCCCCTTTCCCCCCCAGGGGTTCACTTCCTGCAAACCATCACTTTAATCCTGCTAAAAATTAAAACATGACCCCCAGAGCAGGTGAGTCGTGTTCCTCTGTTCACTCACACAGCATTTTTCAAAGTAGCTGCTGCACTGATTGAAATATAATGCATAATGCAAAAATTAATTAGGAGAATTTCAATGAACCTGAAAAGTGAGTAATTCAAAAGCGATAGAAGAAACTATTTCCCATGATCAATTTACTGCTGTGTTCATCAATACATGGAGTCAGCAAATCCTTGCTGTCAAGAATTTAATAAGACTGAGCAAGAGATGGGACATTTGCATGGAATTACAGACAACCCCAGCACTTCCCTTCTGATGAGGGAAGCTCCACATGCCCAGCACTCTCCTGGGACAGCAGCCAAAGGCAGAGTACAAAACCAAGGAAAGTAATGGTCCTGTTTTCCTGGAATTCTCCCAGCCCTATTACTCCTACCCTTTGGATATCAATTCTCTAGCTAAGTCTAGAGAAAATGTGTTGGGAAAGGTACCAAACCTCATGCTTCAGACCTTAAAATTTCCACAGGTAAACAGGGCAAATTAACCCTCATTCCACTGAAGCAACTGGCATTGGCAATAGGAAAGAAATTCCAACCCCGAGGCCTGGCTCTGTACCAGCTGAGCACTGTCTGTGTCCTGGCAGACTGTCCATATTGTTGGATAAAGAGGAGAGGATTGCACACAATGGAAAGATAAACCCACAGGCACTTACCCTGAGAGGACCTTGATCCTTACAGCCCCAAGAATGCAGAGGCAGTCTTCAGTGACAACCTGGAACGTGCCAGATTCAAAATTTGTGCATTTAATGTTTGCAGTAATGTTCACCTCCACTAATATATCAATGAGTTCTGAGAGCAGGCCAACCAAGCTGCAAAAAAAGCAAATGGGATTATTCCATTTCTCAGCTTCTACTCAGAGAGACTCACCAAAGCCAGGAGAAACAGACCTCCTCCATCTCTGGCAGACCATTACTAATGCCACAGGTCATCTCTTGGTGTCTGTTTTGCTCTGTGACTTTATTATAGGTAAGAAACACCTCAAAATCCTTAAAGAGATGCAAAATATGTCAGGGTAGGGGTTTCCCTCAACATCCACCCTGAATCCCTCACTCACCAGTTGCCTCTGAGCTGCAGCTTTGCCCCAATGGTCAGCTGGACCCCAAGCCCGGGCAGCAGCACCACCGACAGACTGGGCACCCGGACCTTGATGAGGTGCAGGCTGTGAACAACAGCAAAGGCTGGCACAAATTAAAAACACCTTCCAGCAGCTGAGCAGCTGTGCCCAGGGAGGAACCTACAGCATCCACAGCACCCCAACCACCTCCAGCTGGAGGCACAAGGATAAGAGACAGCTGACTAAAAGAAGGCAGCCTAGAGCCGGAGAGGGGTGGAAGCTGGCTTTGGAGAGCTGTCTGCTTTTTTTTCCCTCTGCGGTCCCTTTTCCCACTCTCAGCACTGTCAGGCATTAACAGCACCACCAGGGCTGTCATTCTGCACCTGCACCCATAACCTGCAGCGTCCCTTGCCACCCACACTGCGACCACACAAACAACATTATTCAGGTCAGAATTTCAGCACTGCAATAAAACAAAGGGTAACAGCCCAGGCTAACCATGCCAGGGGCAGCTCAGCTCATCTTGGTCAGAACTGATGCTGCAGGTGCACTCACAGCAAAGCACTTACTCTGTGATGCTGATGGGAGAGTTCAGCTGACTCCCGTCACCCATGATGTTGGGAACCACGAGACCCTGCAGGTGCTGGTGGATGAGCCCATTATGAATTATGGCATCTGAGAGAACTGGAAAACATCTGTGCATGAGGACCAGCATGGGCAGCAGTGACCTCTCCCCACTCAGGCAGATCCATCCTGGCACAGCAAAGCCCCTCCACTCCCCAAAATTCCTCATGGAGACATTGGCTTTCTCCATGCAGTCAAGTAACATGGGGATGGTTACAACTTTGGTGCACTAAACCAAAGTTGTCCTTGGTGAAGTAGACAGGAGGGCAAGCAGTAGAAATCATCCCAGACTCCAATTCAAACATAGATTGTCTGTGCACTCCCAGGAATACCAGTGACTCCACTCAGAGGCTGGGCTTCCACTCACATCTCATTTCCCCTTTGTCAAGGTGGTTTTATTTGTTGATTTTTGCCTGTTTATTTTTGCTTTTGGCTTTTGAAGTTTTTTAGTAGAAACAACTTGAAACAAGCCTGAACTTTGCAGATATTATTACGTCTGCTACTTCACAGCAGCTGTTTGTCAAATATCAGCTGCTCCAATATGGAAATGAGAAACCGAGACAAAAAGAGGAAATAACCCAGATCCGGCCCTGAAATTTTGTGCAGCTGCTTGGAGCTGAAACATGCCCCAGTTCTGAAGCAGAGATTTCCCTGACCCATGAATCTGGTGATGGCTCTCAGGGGCTCTCAGCAAAGCCTGCAGCCCTGAGGAATTATGAAACAAAGATGAAGACACTCAGGAAATTTTACTGCCCATCACAGTCCCGCAGAGCTGTCAGAGCAAGCACGACCCGTGCCTGTCTGTGGTTACCATTCTGCATTGCCTGCGGGCTGACGGCGCAGGACAGGCCGGACAAGACTTCCTGCGAGGGTGAGAGCAGGCCGCAGAAAAAGATGATTCCAAAAAGCTTCAAAATCATCATCTCCACTGAAGATTCCCCTGCTGGCAAGGGAGACATCAGAGGGGACAGTGAAGAGAAAGACTCTCAGAAGTGACCCCAGTGTCTGCATGAGGAAAGAAGTCAAGAAAGGAAATCCCTCCTTTACTCTTTATCTGGATCATAGGAGACTCTGCTCAAGCCCAGAGCAACAGAACCTTCTTCATGTCCACACACATAGACAGGCTTCAAGTGTGGGTCAATAAAAGCCCTTTCCTCATCCCTTGAGACTGGCCCAAAATGTTCACACAAAAGAAGCCAAACTTGATATTTAAGTTATTTCTGTATCCCTGTGATGCAGTTACAGGTGTTCTGGTGCGGTGCTTTGCCAAGGGAAGCATCTGAGGATTATCTGTGTTCCTTCTACCTTTCAAAAGCAATAAACTAAAGCACAAGTGATTAAAATAAGCTAGATAGAAAGCATAACTTGATAATTACTAACATAAATTTAATTATGACATAGCAGACATAGGGAGGTGATCAGGAACTTGGGGCCCAGCACAGTTTCCAACAAAAGCTGTCAAGCACTTCCAGAGTGAAGACCCTGCCACTGCACCTGTCACCCTGCCACCACACAACCAGTGCACAGAGGATGTTACCTGACTCAGCTGCAGCCAGCTGGGATGGGCTCGTGGCTCTGCTCAGGCTCCTCTGGACTCCTCAATGCAATGTCCCTTTTTTAGCCAGAGCTGAGATGAAAGAAGTGGCCCTTATATAAAAGCTGCAGCCAAGCAGACACACCTTTTCTGCTCAGCCTCCCTGGCCCACGAGCAGCCATCCCTTTGCTGCTGCTCCTTGCAAGCAACACCCAGCTGCCACCTCTCTTGATTTATACGAGGCAACGTCATTGCTGACTTGATTGGCTGCCATTCCCCTCTGTGGCCTGGATCACTCAGATGCTGCTTTTCCCCTCACCCCCAATCTGTCTTAAAAAGGGTGCCCTGCAATGGTGGATCCAGTGGGGATCTCTATGCTTTAAGGGAAACAACTTTTTTAGGAAATCGTGAATGTTACTGAAGCATCTGAACCTGGCAGAAGGCTGATGGGGCTGCCTGTGCAGGGGGGCAGCACAAAGAGCACAGGAACATGGGCTCAAGGAGACTCAGAGTAGGAAACTATCTACTTTTGCCAATCCCTGAGGAGGTGTGAGACTTAAAAGACTCATTTCTGTTTCAAGTGGAGTCCTGGGAAAAGATTTTCTTGACAGAAAGCAATGTGGAGAGCTGCTGAGATCTGATAAAGGTTGGCATTTAGATTGATTTCGGATGGATCTGTAAAGTGTCACAAATCCACTGTAAAAATGAAGTTGTATTGAAATGCACAAAGCCAATGCTAAACACAGTTTTGAATAAGCAACACTTATGGTAGCTGAACACTGGTAGCAGCAACATGAATTTCAAAGGAAATCTCATCCTGCAGGAATGAGACTCTTACCCCTCAGCAGATGCCTTGGCCAGGCTTAACAGAAGTTTCCATTGTGCAGGGCCCCAGGAAGATCTTATCTGGGCACTTTGTTTGGGTCTGGTCACCCGTGTTCAACTGGGATGGACGTGGGGGGAAACTGGGCAGCAAAGGGCTGCTGAGAGAGCTGGGGAGCCAGAGCGGGACCAGTGTGCTCAGCCTCATGGAACATGGAGCAGCAGAGATACAATCATTCTCCATAAACATGGGAAAGGAGAAGGAGAGGAGAGAGGGAGGAGAGCTGCCTGGGCTCAGGGACAAGGTTGGCAAAGGAACAAACACAAGCTGTTTCGTTCAGGTTGAAGTCAGGAGAAAGCTGCTACCACCACAGTGAGTTTAGGGTTAGCTGTCCCCTGAGAATACAGAAGGCAGAAAAATACACTCAGGATGCTCTTCAATACTGTACAAGGTGTGTTCTTGCAGCAGCAAAGTGCTTGTAATGAGTCCCTCAGCATGTGCTGCCCTGGGGTCAGGCTCAATGGAGTAGACTTTTGCTTGTCACAGAAACTTGTTTTCAACCAGAACTGTATTTGATGTGACGGTGACAGTCTAGTCCTCAAACCAGAAATTGAACTAGATGATCTTAACAGGCAACCTATTCATGCTGCTCATTTTTGTCCCCTTTCAAAGACCCAAATGCACCAGGCTCAGCAGTCACCATGAGCACACCCACAGGGAAGTGCTCATGAGACTGCTCCAGCCGTGTACAGCCTGCAGGAATATCACTGCTGGAAAAAGCCAGCTGCTGAGCACAAAATGTGGATTTCCAGCTGGTTTCAGAGTGCGCCTGTGTGTGTGTGCAAAAAGCACCTGAGTGCACATGCACATGCACAGCACAGCCACGCACTCCCATCGGATCCTCTCACTGTTCCATGGCAAGAGGCAGAGATCTGTGTCCACACACACGTCCTGAGCCACACCTGAACCACGGCAGTCACAGCAGCTGTGAGGAACGTGGCCCATTTTTACACACCCTGTCCATATTTCTTCTTGCTCTGTGACTTTTTTCCTCCTCAGTCACATCCCTTGTCTCCCCTCTCATGAGCCCATATTTCATCCTCTCCTTGCAGCAGTGATTTAGATATCACTTACCAGGAGGCTGGATTCAGTCCTGCAGTGACAAGGGAAGATATATTAAAATATAGCATTGCAAGAAATTGTAGAAGAGATTGTCTCAACACAACTGCTGGAAAGCAGAAGGGCTCAAGGAAAGACCAACATCCAGAGAGAAGAAATGCTCCACAGCAGCCTCTGGCATCCTGCATTGCCCCAGGCCTGGGGTTCTGCAAGAAGGCAAGTTAAACAGTAACAGGATCTTTAGAAGGGTAATATTAAAGTAATTAATTAGAATAATTTATTAAATATTATTACATTAACTGACTTTTTTCTCTAATATTCAGAATCATGGAAGCCTAGGGAAAACTTAGGAGAATTGCACCATACAGGTCAAATTGAAATGCTGAGCAATGCTGAAGATGAAATAAAATCAGAATTTTTGCACTACATTTTAATGACAAGCAGTGGTTTTGAGACATTTCAGAGGTTTGCAGGCTACAGGAGAACAACTTTTCTTCACTGTTATGTGACAAATAAAAAATAAAAATTAAAACTGAAAGGAGTAACCTCAGAGTGTTAAAATTCTTTAATGGGCAAATAGTAACTCCTCATTAAGAATATATATTAACTGGATCCTCTCTCTTGAGGTGAAAAGCCCAAATCTGGTGGCAGGACTTGCAGCCTGTGATGGAGCTGCTTTGTGCAGATGTTCAGCCTTCTCCCCCTCAGGGACACCTCCTGGGATCCCCTGACTGCTTCCAAATGGATACTGTGAACATTAATGAACTGCTCAGCCCAGACCTCGATGGAAGTAACTCCCTGATGCCAACAAGAAGGCAGCAGCTCAAGGGGAAGGAGGAAGCACTCAGGGAGGAAAATGACACAGCAAACTGCTGTGCTGGAACAGAAACTGGGAAAGGGCCGGGGGGGAACAAAGTAAGTTTTAAGTGCTGACTGCAGCTGGGCTATGAACTCCCAGCCTGGTCTCTGAAATACTGAAGTTCAGATGATGTTGTTTTCCCCACTGGGCATTTTACTGGGGAATATGGCAACACACCAGAGCTGCCCTGGGAGCGGGTCAGGCACCTTGGCCAGGGGCAGCTCAGTGCAGAGGCTGGAAAACAGGCACATGGAAAAGTGGCACTCACTGTTCTGTTTCTTCTGCCTCACTGAGAGCTGGCTTGCACAGGGGAGGCTTTTTCCCACCCCTGTTAATGAAATTGCTCAGGGAAGTGGAAGGAAGGAGCTCCCCAATGCAGTGTAACATGCTGAAGTCAGCATCAGAAACATGGCATTAGTGCAGCACTGTGTCTATAGAGTCACCTGTGTTCTGGTTGGTTTGGGATGAATTAATCCTCCCAGAGCCAGGCTCCAAAACTAATTTCTAGCAATAGCAATTTGCCAAAACACAAACTAGAGTCTCCTAGAAAGGACCTGGAAGGTTTCAGTAAGAGCTGAAGGACTCAAACCCTTCTAAAGTTTTGAGAGTTGACTTGAGCCCAGGATTGACAGAAACCCACAATCCCCAGGGCCAGATTTACAGCTGGTTTAGCAGCTCCCATTGTCACCAGCACAGGAGGGCAGAGGAGCTTAATTAATACCCATCACTCCTGTAGCACAGCCAGCCTTGCCAATCTCACGCTGACCCAGGGCTGCTGCTTCACGCACAAACTCCAGACCCGTGGCAGGGTGTGCGTGGGCAGACGTCAGAACCCTCCTTTGCAGCTGCACCTGCGTCTGATCACTCAGCCGTGCACTTTCCTACACGGGGGAACTTGAGAAGCAGGAACATCATCTCAGGCAAGGGCCACACAGAGAGCCCAGGCAGGGAAAACAGGGAGAAGGACACAGAGGCACAGGGAGCAGCTCCCAGGAGCTGCCTGTCTGGAGGAGGCAGAGCAGCAGCATTGATTTCTGGAAGCATCCGCAATGCCGAGCATAAACAGCAAAGCCAAGTAAAATCACTGCCATGAAATAAGCACAAATCGACGTCTCCAGGAATTTTATAGACGGGAAATTTTCTTCTTCTGAGACACGAACAGAAGGAAGAGGAGCATAATGTCATCAGTCCCCAAAAAGGGACGAACTGCATTAGTCAGAGGCAGCACAGTGAAAAGAGGTGCACTGAAAAGTGCCACTCACTGGACACTCTGCAGTGCAGAAGTGGAGGCACTTCTGCAGATGTGTGTTCAGACCTTGCCCAGAGCTCCCCAACACAACACTGACTGCAGCACAGGCTGAAGGGCTCACAGGGACAGCCAGGGAAGCCTGGGCAGCTTTGTAAATCCCTTCCCAGCTGCTTTGGGCAGGCACTGGCTTCACCAAGTTTTGCAATATTTTATCACTATCTGTCACTGCAAAGACCGAGGTGCAGACAGAGTGCTGCCCTGAGCACCTTTCTTTTCTGTATTTTGCATCTGGAGTTTCAGGTTTGGCCCATTCCAGGTTTCCCTGGAGCAGCCTTTCTCAGCTGGCCCCACAAAAGGCACACTTGGTGAGCACAAGAGGCTGTGACCTTCCTGAAGGACTGCCAGGAGGCTCCAGTGATGAACCCCGGGCACACACCAGCTGTCTGCCCTGAGTTTGGGGTGCATGGCCAGAGCCATCCCCAATTTCTGCAGTAGCTGACCTACACCAACATCTCTCCATCCCTCCCTCCACCCCTCCCTTCCTGCTGCTGCACAGCATGGCCCCAGCAGAGCCACAGTAGCCTGGGCTCCTCAGTGATGCAATGTGCGCCTCAAAGTCAATTCCAGTTCTGTGTTTTAAGCAAATGAATCCCTCTCCTCCTTTCTTCCTATCACTTCCAATCACTCGCACTGCGAGTGCTGTGAACGCCTCAATTCCTCCTCACTCTTCATTCTTCCAATTTGTTTTTTGCCTTCCTCTCAGGCTGGAAAATGGATTTCTGTCCATTTTGTTGTCTTAGAAAGTGTTGGCACTGTTGTGCCAGCAAAGACTTTTAAAATAAGGACAGCTAATTCTGTTTGACTGAAGGATAGCGACAGAGACTTAAAGTCATGTTTCTGCCTTGCCTGAGGTTGGAGGAAGCTTTCCTTTACAAAAAGAAAAGCAGTACTGAGTAAAATTGTCCTTGATAGTCTCCATTAATCCCTAGGAAGAATTAGCAGCAGCTTTATATTACATTCATACATCTTCTAGAAGTAAAGATTTCAGGCTTTCTGTCTTATTCACAGCTTTTAATAGAGACTTGACATGGTCTCTTTGGACACATCATCAGCACAGGTGGCAGAATTAGTGCCCTGCTTTGTCCAGATGCTCCTCAGGGGATAAATTACAGCCCTGCAGGCAGGCAGGGCTTGGAGTCAGCATTATGGAAATAAATGCTTATATCCAAGAAGACACCAACTGCTCTAAAGAAATTGCAGCTGAAACCAGAGAGTGAGTTCATGTTAAACAAACCTTGCTGATGAGTTAATTAGCCTGACGAGCATGGATGAGGTCTAACTCGCCCAGGGGCCATTTCCCTTCCATCAGTTTGGTGATGGTGTGTCGATCCTGTCTCAGGGCAGAGGCATCAAAACAACCGATGTGGTTCTGAAAGGAGGAGACAAAAAGGCATTAAAGGACAGAGAGGCATTAAAATTCCGAGCAGGCTGGAGGGCAAAGAACAAGGTCACACCAAACAGGCTGTCCTGCCTCTGACCCCGCAGGGCTCAGCATCCCAGTTCACACCTGTACCTGCGCTGGTATTTGTGAGCGCCCATCGCGTGCCCTATGCACCGAGGAGATGCCACACATCTCACTCATCCTCCCTGGGTCCCAGTGCTTCCACACCAAAGAGCCATTCCAACGCAAAAGACGGGCGAGGACCTCGGCTCTCAGAGAGGGAAAGCAGAGACCGGAGTGCGGAGCAGCACGGGCCCAGAGCTAACCTGGGGACAGGCCTGGCGGGTTCTGCCCATGGGCTGGTGAAATACACCCACGTGGCGCAGAGGAGCACCAGGGAGAGGCCGCGGAGCGCACTCCGGGAGCATCAGCCCGGACACCCTGCGCGGGGCTGGAACCCGCGGGACTCGAACCCGCGGCCCCGGAGCTCAGGGCGGCTCCCTTGGGCTGCACCGCCCCCTGCTGGCAGCGGGCGGCCCCGCGGGGCAGGGACCGGCGGGGACCCCGAGCCCGCCCCGGGCACGGACCCCGGCCGCCCCAAGGGAAGGGAGCACGGGGCAATGCAGGGCCGCAGGAGGGGGCTGATGAAACGCTGGGGTTTTGGAGCTGGAAGGGAAAATGCACCGGTTGGGAAGGTTCCACGGGAAAAGATTCGTGAAGGGGATAAAGCTCCTAAAGCGACTCCCGATGTGGGCAGATCGATTCCTGCGCACCAGACGCAATAAAGACAAAACAGAGAGAGACCATTCAATTCCCCTTTCACTAAGAAGAGCAATTTGACATCGACCTGACACATGGCAAGGAGCGCAGTGCCAGCCCTGGGCACAGACAAAGCCCAGGGGCTTGGGGTACATGCCAGAGCCAGATAACTCACACATAGCATCACAGAAACACACTGAGAGTGATAGGAACAGACATTTTGGCAGGGCCTGTTCCCTAAAAGAGTTAGACTAGAGATAAGGATGAAGGATTTTACGATGAGGTTGGTAAGATAGCAGCACAGGTTGGCCAGAGAAGCTGTGGCCCCATCCCTGAAGTGCTCAAGGTCAGGTTGGAGCAATCTCGTCTACTGGAAGATGTCCCTGCCCATGGCAGAGGGGTTGGACTGGATGAATTTAGAAGGTTCCTTTCAACCCAAACTCTTCTATGATTCTAAGTTAGAGAAACAATGTGGATTAAGGATGATTTCATTCACACAGTAAAAGCAAAACTTCAATAGCAGAGTTCTGTTAACATCTATTAAGAAGCTCCACAGCAGAGCTCCTCACGTGCACAAAGGGACACATTCATTGGCACAGCCATGCCAAAGGTCCCAGTCACCCCACATTCTGTGGGAAAGAACCATGTGTCCCTAACCTGCACAGCAGCAAGGAAGGTGCCATGGTTCAAAACTCACTGCAATACTAATTAAAACCTAAATAAGCTTCCACGATTGCTTTTAGCATCCAATCACTGGGCAAGAAACATCATTTGTAAATATTTGGGGGCACACGTGCTTACAACTGGAATTTGTGTATGAAATCACCACATGCTCCAGCAAGGTGTTTCAGCTGGATCACCCTGATACCCAAACACTGAACCACAGCGTGCAGCCCTCCTAGCAGTCTTCAAAATTAAGAACAGGATTTTTCACGGCATCACCAGGATCTGGTAATTTCCAGAAGCCTCTCCTGACTGCAGATGCTCAGGCCGTAAATAATCACTACACGTTTTTGCTGCCACTGATATTTTCTCGCCCGAGGCAGCTGCTCACTGGCCTGCCTTCGAGATAAGGCTGAGGAGCTTCACAGGGTTTGGGTGCTTTGAGTGGAATCTTCTCAACATCAAAGACCCAGCATGGTTTTTAGTGAGGCTTTGGAACCCAGTTAAGGATTTTTAATGTGCCATACAGCACCCAGCATCAAAGGGACAGTGTCTGCAGGGGCCTGCTGTTAACAAAGTCACCGATAGCACGGAAATACAGCTGAACTAAACAGCTCCATCACCACTATTTTGAGCAACTTTTATGTGCAGGAGATGAGCACTCTGGAGGTTTACTTGGAGCAGAGAGTCTGAATTAAAGAACCTGACTCCCCTTTATGCCACGTGAAATTAGTCAGATGGAAATGAGGAGTTGGGAATCTTTGAGCTTGTGCCATGCAGCTCAGTATAAATATTCTCATTGAATTATGACACTTTACAGGTCTCACACACGGAATCAAGGTCATCGGCAGCAGTTGGCAGGAGAGCCCTGCTCCTCCAGCTTCACTATTTCAGGATGGAATCAGTTTTTCTCTTCCAGCAGAAGTTATTGTAAGCAGGGGCTGGCTGGGCTGTCAGGGTCGGGTGTGTTCAACATGGCCACGGGCAGCAGGAGGGTTGCTGCACGTGAAACCTGCTGCATGTGAAACTCTGGTAACATCAGCACCCCGCAAATCCTTCTCTCCAGGTGCCCATTTCTTCCCAAGAACCACGAGCATCCTGTCACACTGAATTCCCCACGTCCCTCTGACACAGGGCTCTCCAGAGCCACTGGTGAAGAGGCTCATGAGGAAACCCCAGGACTGAGGGGTGATGGTGCTGCCTTGACCAAGTGTCAGCGACAGTGAGGGCAGCACTGCACCTCCATCCCAGTGAAGGGCACAGGTTTGGCAGCCAAACACAGCTCACACACCAGGAATCCAGCCCTGCTCCTGCACTGGGAGCTGGAACACTCTCAGAAACACAAGCTGTTTTTCTGGGAGCTGGAGCAAAACACACATTTTCCACCAGTTGCCTCTATTTTTTAGAGAATAAGTAAGACAAGCAAGGACAAAGCAACACCCTGAGGCAGAGCAGGATCCAAGGCTCCCCTCTGTAGCATGCCACACCAAAAGTGAAACACCTGCTGCCTCACCCAGGTGAGTGGGCATTAAGGACATAACATAGCAAACACCATAGCAGTGTTTGTCCCGCTGCAATACAGTGGCAATTTCAGAGCCACAGGACTCTCACTTGTTTTCACCAAGCCCTGATGCAAGGAGGAGATAAAACATCGTGAGGCTTAATTTTTTTTTTCTTTTTAAAGTGACAGTCTCCAGCATCTTTTCAGACCAATAGGAACCATCCCTACAGATGCCATGGCCCCATTACCGAGCATGACACTGATTGCTTTTGTGCAAAGCAGCAGGTCTGAATTCAGAGGCTTTGGACAGCATCTCCCCAGCCCTTCTGCTTGGCCAGCAGCAGATATCTGCTGTGCACCACTGCTGGGAGGTTGCAGGGCTCCCAGCTGCCACACAACTGAGAAAATCAAACTAATATTATTAAGTTAACGCCAGCCCTGGGTGCCTCCCCCAGCGATCAAAGCCACCTTCGGCTTCACCAACACGCAGTGACTTGTAAAAGGCTGAGCTGAAACGGTATTTCATGGCTTGAATTGCTTCAAATCCCCCAGGAACAAGTGTCAGGGCTTTCAATAGCTATAGTGCTAATAATAAAACAAGAACCTCTTCCAGTATCACAGCACAAACAGGAATTATTTCTCTCTCAAAGCTTTGATTCCTAAAACCTTTCTTACATTCAGCTTGACATCAAAACACCCATCTCATTCACTCAGGCTGTCACAGAAGAGTTGTGTGCTGCTATTAGAAATAGCCCTGAGGTGAATTAAGAACAGTCTGTAATGATGTTCCACTACAGCAACTTTATTTCTACCAAACTAAATAAATGAGCAATATTTTATCTGATGTGCCTTGGCTCAGCAGAGAACGGCAGCTGCTCCCCTTATGATTTATTGAATGGATGTTTTCTAAATAGCCAAAGCTGGTCTCTGAAGCCAGCCACGAAATCTCCCATTCCTAACAGCCCAGCAGAGATAGGAGAGGGATTTTCAAGTTCTGGATAGTGGCAAATTTGGACATGAACTCTTTTATTTGCAATTTCCCCCATAAACAAAATGCACAAACAAGAAGCTGCATTTAAAAAAAAAATCAATAAATATTGATGCTCAACAGCTGGCAGCAGATACAGGACACAGACAAAGCTCTTCCTGTAGAGCCGCAGAAGCAAGAGTCCAGCACAGTCAGGGGAGCTTTGGGTGCTCTGAGTGCTGCCAGGAGACTGGGATGGGGGAAAGCAAAGGGTGGAGGAGTCATGGAAAGATGGAACTTGGAATGTCTTTGGGAGTGGTGCAGGCAGCACATCCCAGCACTGCAGACACCCCGGGGTCTCTGCACCCATCACCCCAGAGCAGCACCACAGTGAGGTGAGCAGGAAGAGAAGCAAAACAAAACAATCACAGAGGCACCAGCCTGCCAGCAAACAGGACTGCAGCAGACACAGCTGAAGTGGGATTTGGGGCTTCTGGAAAACTGGCAGGAGGAAATGGGTGTTCACATCAGCGATTAAAACGTGGGATATTCTGCCAGAGGACATCTCCTAAGCCAAGAAGTTGATGAGATGCAAAACAGATCTGGACATTCACAGGGACACTAAGGGCACAGAGAAACATTGCAGGAGCAGCGACACATTTCATGGAGATCACACTTCAGTGGGCTCTGGCTTCCAGGGACTCCAACACCAGAACAGTGAGGGGAGGCAGGTGGGTGTTTCAACACATGCTGCAAAGTGCTAGTACCTCTGAAGGGCCTGACAGCAAGAGCTGCCAGTGAGGAGTGACAGTCCTGAGGGACAGATGATCCATTTGAGGTGTTTTAATTCTTTTAATGCCAGAGCAAAGGGAAAGCTGGTGAGGGCAGAGCAAAATCCTGACCAGGCAGCAAGTCCCCAGTGTGGCCACCACTGGGATTCCTGCCCTGAGAGAGGAAAAATGCCAAGCACTTCATTGCACACACTGGCTGAATGTTTGCTCCAGAAGCAGAACCAGGAGCAGTGGTCTCTGGGGATAAGGGAATGAAGGAGACCTCCAGACCATACTGGGAAGACACCAGTCCCAGGAGTACCCATCTGTGGAATTGCTGATTAAACAAACCCAGGCTGGGGGAAAGCTCCAGAGCACTGCTTTGCTGGTGTTAGTCAGCACATCAGTCCTGTCTGATGAAACAGGGAAGCATTAAGGGAAAACAGCTTAAAATCTTCACAAAAAGCTCACAAAGGCTTGTCCTGATGCCAGTTCAAGTTCCTGTCAGCAGATTCCTGAACCAAACCAGCCTTTGATGCCATCTGGGCACACGTTCCCCACAATATTTCATTCTAAGGCTATAAAAACAACAACAAAAAGAATTTCTCTGATACTTTGCCCTTGACTAATGTGCACTTACTGAAATAAATAACCACCTGGTCTTGCCATTGAAGAGCAACACAAACATTGCCACAAGCAGATTATTGACCAGAAATACAGACGCCAAGTTATAAACAGGTTCATAATTCAATAAACAGAACTGTAAAGCATTTCCAAACAGACCATACAAACCACACTCTACCTGCCTTCAACAAAGGAAGTCAAATATCTATTTATGTGATTCTAACTCCCTATTTTCTATGCCATTCAGCACAAAGAAGAAAAAAAGAATCAAGATAAAGAGAGGGCATATTTTAGCTGTACAGGATTTATTCATTCAATTTACATTTGAATCAATTATCCAGGCAAAGCTCGAACACTGCCAATGTGATTTAGGTGGCTGAACACACATCATAAATAGTGCAGCATTCAAGTCATATAATCCGTGCCTGCCATTCCTGGATCGCTCCATAAGCAGGAAGAATATCCCGACTTACAGCGTGCCATTATTTCCAAGGAGGAGCGTGCTTGGCTACAGCTTGGAACAGAGTCTCTGAAACCTCTCAGACAAAGCTCTGGCTAACATCCAGCCCAGTGGATAAACCCCTGGAAGGCTGGGCCAAGCCCCCAGCTCGGGCAGGACTCAGCAGGGCAGGGCAGGGACCCGGACATTTGTCACTTAAGGAATGCTGAGGTCATTGATGGCTCCGGGGTGGGAGATCCCCTCGATCCTGCTGTGCCCCCTGCAAGCTGCCTCTTGCAGGCTGAGGCAACTCACACTCCAGGATTCCCTTTTTCTGGCTGTAATTATAGCACACAATGCCTCTCTCTGGGAAAAACAGATGAAAAAACTCATTTCACTACCAGAGAGCAGAGCCTCTCCTCTGCTCGGCTTTTCCCCAGCAGAACATTTTTGTGCTGCAATGGAGTTTAGCTTTGCACAAACTCAAGAAAGGAGACAAAGAATTATGAAGCCATGTATCCCATTAGCATCCAAATGCAGCTGTGGAGGCAAGGGGTTTTTCTGGAGATAAGGTGTTTTTGAAACAGTTCTAGGAGGAGGAAAAAAATTCTTTTATGAAACACATTTTTCACAGACCTGAAATCCACAGCGCATTATAAAACTGAATTTGTTGCTGTTGTTTTTATTTTACGGCATTAATCACTAAAGGCTTGCTTAGGTGGGCAGGAAAAATCCATTTCCCATTGTATTAACTTCACACAATTTAAGAAGCCTTTCAAGGCGCACATAAATGCAAGTAAACACTCCCAAGTCTGGCTGGCTCTGCACTGGCCAGGCACACAGATGCTGGAAGAAAGTCAGCTGGACCTGCCAGAGGTGGAGAGCACTTAAATCCTGGAGCCCCATCACTCATCACTTGATTTAAAGTCTGTAGGAAATGAGCTTTCCATGATCATTTCCTCTGGGACAGAGAATGAGAGGAGAGTCACCCTCTATCCCAGAGGATTACCTGTGCCAGGGAGGTACAAATACCCTTAGATCCTGAGTGCTGGGATCTTTCCACCCTCGACATTCTGTGAATTAACAAACACAAAGACTTCACTCATTTGGCCTCCCCAGCCTCAGATTAAGATTTCGTGAGAACAAGTGCACAGGGTGAAGGGAAAAGCCAGAAAGGTTCACTGAAGATACTTAACAAAATTATTTTGTATTTGCTAAAGCAGATGTGCAGTTACAACACGGAATTGTTACCCCAGTGACAGCCTTTAGTCAATTCTTAGTAAAATTATCTTACTTCAACGTGGAGAAACAGATGGATTTGGTGCATCATCTGGAGATAAACAGATCCAGGTCAGGTGTAGGCAGAAACACACATCAGAGCTTTGGAATTTTACTGCTCACTCCCCCAGACAACTACATTTTCATACAATATACATAAACAGTGTTTTGGCACATGAACAGCACAGTCTAAGAACCAAACTGATGGTTGTGTATATGCAAGGTTCCTAATGCCCAGCTTGACTTTTAGGAATCAACACAAAGAGAATATGCAATTGCTCCAGCAAAGAACAGGCACTTGGACTGCTCCAAAAGAGGAATTAAAAAAAAAAGAAAAATAACCAAAACCAATGAAAACAAGACAAAACAAAAATACCCTCTTGGCTTGTATAATTTTAATTTTGTACAAGAAGCAATCAGGGGAAGAAAACATCCCTGTGGACTTGCAAGTGATTTCCAGAACAAAACCTCCCAAGGGATCTTGAAGGAGGGTCATCTGAAAAACAAAAGATGACCTTCTAGGCCAGTCACAAGAACACATCGCTGCAGTCCTCCCCCCTGCCATCCAGCAGGAAGGAGAGCTGTTCGAGAAAGGCTTTGCACATCATTGCCACGTTAGCAGGAGCTGGTGTGAAAGCAGTTCTGGCGCTGTCACAAG
Source organism: Anthoscopus minutus (assembly GCA_013399455.1). NCBI lineage: Eukaryota > Metazoa > Chordata > Aves > Passeriformes > Paridae > Anthoscopus > Anthoscopus minutus. The sequence continues at coordinate 82,708 of VWYI01043654.1, read as the reverse complement.
CCCTGTCCCCAGCCTCTGGGAGCGGCTCTCACACAGCTGCTCACAGAAAATGTCAGGAAACTGTTGTGAAACTTCAGCCTCACAACAGACACTGAGCTCACACTTACCTCCCCAGGCATTTCAGAGCAGTAATTATGGGTGGTTTGGGCACACACATGCTTTTCCCTTTCTGAAAAGCAATTACAGCTGCAGGGAAACAGTAGGAGATTTATGGAGGGAACACTAGAAGAATCAATATATCAGCCCAGGTGGAAGACCATGATTTTGAGCTGCTGCTGAACTATACTAAACCACCTAAATTAACTTAATTAGGTGTCAAAACAAGTTTGCTTGATATATAAGAGATATTTGTTTAAAAAACCTCTCAGTCCAGTTTAAAAAAGGAAGCTTGGCTCTCAATCAACATAGCCCCTCCAGTCAACTTTTAAAGACTGCATGTACCATGAGACACAGACGTTTTATAGCTCATCTCAAAGTTATATTTAGATAACAGGGATTCAGCAATTTATCAGACAAAATCAAATCAGAAATATCAGCCAACTGGTTCAAGAGAAAATAAGGAGGCAGTCTAGGATGAATGCTAACCTTTCCATGCCTAAGTTTCAGTATTGCCACAATTAGCTGTTTACTTACCTGGATGGTGACATCCACTTNCACGATGATCTATATTATAATCCATATAATAATATAGAATATATATACTATATATTATAATCCATATAATAATATAGAATACATATACTATATTCTATATATATTCTATATAGTATATATACTATGTTCTATATATACACTATGATATATGTAGTATATATACTATGGATACTATATATACACTATAGTGTGTGTGTGTATATAGATATAGAGATATATATATACACAGACATATATATTTGTGTGGGTGTATAAAGAACTTAGTCTGTTCCCTCCTTCCTCCTTTTCCATAAGTTTTCCACCTTAGGGCAGCATTTCAAAACACAGTAACTTGTCTAAACAATTAGTGTTCAGTAATTGAATTAGTGTTCACTCCACCATGGTGCGCTCTGTCCTGAAGCTGGACACAGGTGTGAGTGCAGCTGGAACAGGCACATTGCAAACGAGGTGCCCACAGCATTGCAGCCCCTAACAAACCCCGTGACAGACCAGGAAAGCACCAGGGCACCTTCCCACCAGGAAGGGACACAAGGACGCCTGAGAAGCATTTACAATTTCTATGGTACAGCAGCTCCCGTGTCCAATGGAGAAGCAGCTGGAAACATGAGAGTGTTATTGCGTTTCAAGCTCNTGTATATATATATATATATACACATATAATGTGTATATACATATATGTGTGTTTGTGTATATATGGGTGCATATATATTATATATACATATATAATAAGTATATATATCTATATATAAGATTGTATATCTGTTATATATATAATATATTTCTATTATGATGATATGATATGTTATATGTTGTGTATTAATAATCTAGATAAGACACGATGATCTNAGGGACACAAGGACGCCTGAGAAGCATTTACAATTTCTATGGTACAGCAGCTCCCGTGTCCAATGGAGAAGCAGCTGGAAACATGAGAGTGTTATTGCGTTTCAAGCTCAGAGATTTAAGCTTGAGTCAAGGAGAAACCCAGGCCTAACTGTTTTCCTTTTAGAGATGGCATTCTCACCTGTGCTGTCACACATGGTTTCAGAGAGGTTTCAGAGAGGCTGTTGTTTATCAGCAGCGCAGAGTGGAGATCTCCTGTAGGCTGCTAAGGAGGGCGCAGGGTGTGACACCTGCAGCTCCCCGGGCAGGTGACATTCTCACAGCCAGGGAGATAAACCAGGGTCTTTGGCTGTTTCAGTGGAGCCTTTGTGAAAGGCGTTTCAGGAGCACATGCTCCATGGCTGCATCACGGAGCTGAGTGAGAAAAATCCCTCTTCTCCTCCTCATGGCTCCAGGGAATGCAGCCAGAAACGAGCTGTGCTTGGTTTGTAACTTACACGGGATGTTGATGCTTAACGCCCGCCAACACTGCTGCCGACAAAGCGAAACTTCTGTGGAACAAAACAAACCATTAGCAGACAAGAGCAATTAGAGTAATCGTCAGGAGACGACTGGAACCCAATTCAGTGTTTTTAAGTGCTGCCTCAGGAGAGGGCAGCCTCAGCAAGCAGATGGAGCCTGCTCCTCTCCCCCGAGCAGGGAGCACACAAAGCACACAAGGCTCTGTTCAGGGCCCTCGTGGCTGGCCAAGGTCACAGCCAAAATCTGCTCCAAATCCTTGCCCAGAGCCTGCTGCTGAGCCCAGGGTCTGGATCCACGGAGATCCCAGCTGCCAGCCTCACCACCAGCACTGCCAGGGTGTGTTCCCTAAGGAACACTGTGCCACAGCTGGATCCCAGCCTTCCTCTGGAATAACCCACCCAACATCCATGATTTCAGTGACTGAAACAGTTTACAAGGCTGCTCTGAGTTGCTATTTGAAGCACATGTTTAAGTAACATGAGTCTGTATTTTTACTTAACACACTCTAGTCTGTGCAGGGAACACTCCCTTAAGGAGGGAGAAAGCCAGAGGTCCTACCCTGAGACATCTACTCCAAAATCTAGCTCTGGCAAGAGCTGCTCCCAGAGCAGCCACCCAACTGGCACTGCAGGTGTGCCTTGTAAAACCCAGCCCACCCTGTGCTCCTCTGTGCAGGTGTTACATCATCTGCTGGGTGATTCTCAACTCCCCAAACCATGAAGGAAAGATCATTATACAAAACACTCATAATAATATAGTTACTATGATAGGATATTGCAGACCTCACCCTGTTGCTTTATTCTTTCCTCTAAGGATGAGAAAAATGTGTTTAGTGCTGGGAAGATGAGTGGTAAGATGTGGATACAAATAGCCTCCACAGTGTAAAAGCTGAGGAACATAAAAATACCAGAAAAATGCCCTAAAATGTTAAGAAAAATAGAGTGCGAGGCCCATGAACTAATGCACCTTCCCAGAGGCACCTCTTGGGCCCCTCTTCCTCCAGGCAAAGGCCAAGGTCACCTGCAGACCTCCCCAGCTGCACCAGCAAGCCAAAGTCCTGTCCTCTCCCACTAGAATGAGCCAATAAACCTGAAATAATAAAAAACCAAGGCACAGAATGCAGCATTGTTCCACCACTGGTGTTTACCTTTGTGTTCAACACAAGTAAAGCTCAGGCTTATATTAGAAAAAGCAGCATTAATTTCTTGTTAAAAGCATTTACAGGCAGCCCTTTATTTCCTTACAACCATGCAGATGACTCTGGCTCCCAGGGTGACCACCTGCCCCTCTGTGCCTTGCTGAGGGAGCTGCTCCCCCTTCCCCTGGGCTGCCCCTTTTTAAGCTGCAATCCAAGCCTTGCTGCTGCTCACAGAAATGATGAAGTGGAAGCTGACACATGTTTAAGCTTTCCTAACTGTCCCCTACAGTCTACTAAGTATAATTACCAAATAATGCCTGGGAACACGACTGCATCCTTGGCAATTAGGGTGATGGCACAGAAGGGCTACCAGCCCTCCCAGCATCTCCTGCTGCAGGTCCCTGGCGAGCATCCCAAAGCCTCAGTTGCCACAGGCATCAGCAGAACAGCACCCAACATTCCACCTGCCTCTAACCAGAGCGGCTGCTTGGGATTTTAGGCCATAAAAAATAACAAACTGCCAGCATTCCAGGGATCAAGTGCTCAGAGGAAGGATGATGAGCCTGTACAAATGGTTTATTTACACTTCACACCAGCTGCTCCCCTATACCAATATTTCTGGCCAAGTCTGTTCCCCACTGCCCTGAGTTTCACCTGTGGGTCTCACCCCTCAGATCCTGTGGCCCCATCCTGCTCCAGAGCCAGTGCCCCGAGACACAGCTGTGGCAAACCACCACCCTCAACACCCACAATGCCACAGAACCAAAATGAAGAAGGGCACGAAGCTGGAGAGCACTGCAGAGATGTTTTAGCCACTGATAAAAATAACAAAGCTTGTGCATCCTTTTCTTACTCTCAGATCTCTGCTCTTTCCAGCAATCCTGTGCCTGCCCTCAACATAATTCCTTCTCAGACAAGAGGCAGTGTCATGTCTGCCCAGCTTGGCAGCTCTGAGCTACCTGCTCAGCCAGTTCTCAATGAGTTTTGGTTTCAAATCATCTGTTTTGAGAAATGTCTCTGCTTTCACTGGGAGGATGGAACACTCACACCAGGCACCCGAAAACCCTGCCAGGAGTGGGCAAGGCTGCAGTGGCTCCTGCCCAATGGTGCAATCTGGGAATGGTGATGGGGGCTCCAGAAACCTGCCCCACCTGCACCCTGTGCTCAGCAGCCAGGTCAGGGAACATTCACCAACAGCTGCAATTATTGTAAACATGAAGATTGGCTCTAAGTATTCTTTGTCAAAAATTATGGTGTGAGCTGACAAGAATTGCAACACTTTCACATGATTTTAATTGTATTTTGGCTAGTCTGAAGTTAATTTTTATTTGCTATAACTCTAAAATGTGTCTGCCTGTTAATTGAGGCTGAACCCAGACTTGTTTGCTCACAAGCACAGATCTTTGCAACATCTTAGGAGATCAAAAGCTAAGGCCAAAATAGCTACCTTTTTGGTGACAAAGCAATTAAAAATAAGCAGAGATAAATATTTATGTATTTTCCTTTTTTTAAAAAACCTACTGTAAGGTCTGTCAGGGATCCTTAAAGGCCATGAGCTTCTCTGCCCCTACCTCACTTCAGTTCTTTCAGTGTCTGCATAAGCCCTGGGCCTGCTGGCACCTCAGCTGGGCTCCAGTCCTGCTCCTGAATTCCCATAACTCACCCAAGAGCACCATTTGGTAGGAGCCAGGCATCCTCCCACACTTTCATATAAGAATTTACAGAGTACAAATAAATCACAAGTTAATTATAAACCTGGTCATAAGAAAACACTGGAAGGTAAATATCTGCACAGGTGAGATAATTCTGCCACAGAACCAATGTCCTGCTCCACAAAAGACCAGCTCCTATTAACAGGTGAGTATTCCATGGGGTTGTACCTGCTTCTCTTCCCAGGAGCTTCCACCCCCTGACATCACAGCTGCTGCTGAAGTAATGATAAACCTGAGACTTTTTATATACAAAATGTGAGATATGTTCTTCAAGTGACCCTCCAGGATCTCCCAAGCTCTGAAGGGATTAAATCCAACCACTGGCAATCTGCTGAACAGATAAAATAAAATTAATTCATTAAGACATTCTCTAAGGACAAGTTCAACGATCTATGGGGGTTCTTGAGAGTTTACCCTTTGCAGTTTTAAGAAACAGCAAGAAAGTGATCTGCAGGGAGAAAAGAAAATTGACAAAGGAAAAGGAGGAGTTTGATCACTTCAGCAGTGGACAGCAATATGTCATTCACAGCAAATATTAGACCAAAAACATTAGATAGCCTCCACTGATGGAGCAGGACCACAGCCTTCCTCAGTGCTGATGATGAGGATGGTCATGCCAGGATTTTGCTCACATCTTTTGTAAAATCACCTGGAAGGGAGGATGCAGTGACTCATGTACTGTCTGCTCTCCTTCCTCTGGTGCCCAGCAGGTGAGCAGAAGCACAGAACCAACACTTCCCACCTTTTGTACAGCTGCTACTTCACTCCTCAGACTTTTCTGCCAGCTTTGCTCATTTTGGTTTTGTTACAACTTAAAATTTTAGCAGCAGCTCTCTGGGTCTTGAGAGAATCTGGTCTTATCTTGACATTTTCACCTTCTGCTGGTGGGGTTGTCTGCAAATGTCAGAAGCATCATCACATTCCTAAACCTCCTACACTTCAAATCACACCCCATGGACCATCACAGTCCTGCTTTTCTCTGAAGTACATTCAACATGTTTGAAGTCTGACAGCACTTCTTGAGGGGCATTACTTCTTTTCAAGATTTTCAAGCATAAGAGAATGTCATGCAAAGACAGATTCTGCAGCAACTTTACTGGGTTATAAAATAACCAGAATTAGAAAGTTATACTGCTGTCCAAGACAAGGCAGAGAGAGAAGCAAGGACACCAGGAGGTGATGCTTCCTCACTTCTGAAAGGTTTGTTGCTTTGCAGCAGGATTCATGCAGCAGTAGCAGTGTTGGGACAGTGAGCAGGGTTTGGATTGAGCCTATCTTGGCTCCAGCTCTTATCCAAAGCCCAGAACCACACTGGGCAATGCCTTTTGGCTTGGGCAGTGTCCTCCTTTGGGCTTTTCACAGCAAGGAAAGCCAAGTCTCTGCAGAAGGAAAACAGGAAATGGGAGTCTGGCTGTGAGAGCCCACCCAGCACATGTTCATCCCAGAGCACTTGCAGCTCGCACAAAAACTTTCTGTTTCTTTTGAATACTTCTTATGGATTCTTCTGGATTCTCAGTAACTGTCTGAGCAATGGAAATCAGTCGAGTTTCATCATGAAAGCTCCTATTGTTTTTTTCTACTATTTTTCAGTGTGCTGTATTTAATACTACCCATTGGCTCCAAGAGCACTAGGAGAAACAGAATCCACTACTAGAAGCACTCAGAAAAGTCAAATCCCTTGTTTAGGGACATGTGAGGCAGGATGGCTGCAGCATTTCCATTGCATTCAGGTTCTAATGGCTCCATAGGGAACAGAACAGAGCCACCAGCTCAGCACAGGATAAGCCCCACATCCAAGCAATATTCATTAAAATACCAGGAATACAAACTCCCTCCCAACTTCCCCCAAAATCAAGTGTTTGGGGAAATGTATGGCAAACAGCATGATTCGTTTGCAAACAGCCCCACTCAGGTGCTGACAATGCCTCTGGAAGCTGGAAGAGATTCTGAACATGTACATCAGAGCACTGACTCATGATCAGAGCTTTAATCTAAATTTGTTCCATTGATGTGGCAGGAGATTTGTTCCACACCAAGCTGTTTACATTTCGATGTGCAAGTGAGTAGATTTAGCTCATGTTTCAGTCTTCTAGAATTCAAAATATTTCTTAGAAACACGGCCCATTTATTCTGCTTGTTCTTTGCTGCTGGAACACACATGCTGCTTTTATTTGGATACCTTCCTATCACTCTTCAACTCCAGTTTCTAGTGGGCACTTCTCCAAAACCATAATCCCCCATACAGGCAATTCACTTAAGAGCTGGGCTTGATGATCCTTGTGGGTCCAAATATTCTGTGATTCTGTAATACCTCTACAAATATTCTTTGTGGTCCCAGCCCAGAGAAGGCCAGAAACAGCCTGGACTGCAAAATAGTGATAAAGCATAAGACAGCAAAGATAATCTCCATGTGTTAATCAGCACTGATGAAAAACAAATTTAACATTTTTCAAATCCCTTAAGTGTAATTTGACAAGCTGGACAATGTGTAACTGGAGTGTCTGAATCAACCACAGCTTCCATCAGAGCTGGTGATGTCACAGCCCAGTGAGGGAGGGAGCAGGAACCTGTGCCACCAGGACTGAAGCAATGTCACCACAGACCTGATCCCATCAGGAGATCAGCTCACACTTCCAGTGCTGGAAAACCTGCACCTTGCACAGCTCCTGACAAAGGATGCCTTGGCATGCCTGGCAGATCATGTGGCTGGGGCTCAGGTGAGCCATCCCCAGGAGGAGGGAGCACATCCAGATCCCATCAGCTACACACCAACTCTTCATAAGGTACCACTTCAGAACTATTCATTAGACAAATCCACACATGTGCAAAAAGAGCAAACCCATTACTGGCTCTTGCTGGAGACAGGCTGTGATAGCCATCAGACAGGTGCAGGGGCAAGATAACTGCATTAGGAGACCCATAAATGCAGCTTGTTGGGATTGGAAGCTCGGTAACAATTTTAAAGGAGAAAGGAAACAATGCCCCAAGGCCATCTGTAGCGCCTGTGAGGAGGAAAAGACCCTTAAAGCCCAGCACATACTGAAATCCTGGTCATTCAGAGTCTAAATCATTATTTCCTTGCAGGCACACTGAGAAGGGTTTCTCCTCTCATCCATGCCCCTCTCCCACCGGGAAGGTGGGGCACATGAAATTGCTCACTGTACTGGAACCAGCATCAACAACAGGACAGTGATTCAACATATTCCTGCCAGGAATTATTTGCAGACAGAAGTGATCCATCAAGTACAGCCCAGGAAAAACCACATTAACATGCAACAAACATCATGAGGCCAAAAAGACAAGGAATCAGGAGGCAGAAAAACTAATTGCATGAGGGCTGCTTAATTATTTTTAAGGTTACGGAAGAAGCCTGACAGAATACAGGCTCAATATAGCAGACACTGCAGAAATTTCTATCAATCTTATCACAATTCTGCCCTCCTACTAGAGCAGTACAGCCATGAATGCTGACCAGCATCAACTGACTGATTAAGACACAAATCTCAATATTACTAATAAAACAGCAAGTGCCAGAAATAATAGGCACTATGAGCATGTTCAGTTTCAGCTGCAGAATGGAGAAAAAAGAACTTTTATGGTGTCTTGCCAATAAATTCATCTCTGGGGAACCATCAAAACAGAGGATGCCTTTCTGTAAAGCAATCACTGATGGCCTATGAGCAGAGAAAATATCCAGCTCTGCATGACAATGACAGCAGGGCATGAGCCAAGGAGCAGATCCTCAGCCAAGCCTGTGTGGGACAGGTCCCTGTGTCTGACAGGCTGCATGGAGGAGAGGAATTCCAGGGCAAGTAAAGAGGGCACAGTAGGGGAAAGTTATAGAAAATCGAAGAATATTAAAGAGGAGAGATTAGATTAAAAAAAGGCAAGGCAAAGAAAGGAACAGAGGAGAGGAATTCATAAAAGTATCCAAATTTTGAACCTCTGCAGTGGTCACAGACAAATTCCTGACATAGACAGATTTAGACAGTGAAGCTCAATCAATTAGATTCACATCCAGGTTAAACAAGATTTCAGAAGAGCAAGGGCCATTCCTGGCCTTCCTTCCAGGCAAAGTCAGTGCTCCATACAAATGCTGTGCAAATCCTTCACTCTGCTTCCAGAAGGAAAACCAGGGAAACCTGGCACAGAGCTGGCACTCTGTTCTGAGGAATACGGGAGGAAGAGGAAATCTCCTTTTGCAGTGGGAGGCAGTAGAATCTTGGGAGCTGTTAAAAACTGCAAGGAGAAGGAAAGACAAAGATGCACGATGCCATAATCCATACAGAAAAGGCAGCAGAGAAACAAGATTTGGAAAGGGTCACTCAGGGAGAAGGATGCAAGCAGGAAAAACTGGGAAGCAGAAGTCAAATGCAGCTGCTCTTCATTCAATGCCTAGGACAGGACAGCAGCCAGGTCTGGGCTCTGTCAAGTCAGTGATTTACAACCCAAAATCAGAGAGTCCTAATAGAAAAATAACAGCTTGTCAGTGTAAGTGATGGTGCTTGCAGAGGCCTGCCAGCCTCCTGGAGCAGCTGCTCACCACAACCTGCCAAGGAATGGGAATGACCAGGAGAAAACAGGCTGTTCTGCCAGGAGGGATGGGGGATTTCTCTGGTTTACAGGTCCCGGACAACAGCCTGAGCAGGATGCTCAGACACCCAGCAGTGCTCTCCAGTTCAGCAGCACCTGGTACTCTAACAGAAGAAACAAAGTTTCTGCTAAAAATCAGTGAAAAATGAAGTGAATGCTGAAAGCTCAGGTGGAGAACAAAGCATGGGGACAACTGATCAAATTTCAGCTTTGAAAAGGAACCCAGGCAAGAAGCTCACACCTTAGCCATGTACCAAAATACCTGGAAATTGGTGCCTCCCTGTACTAGAGAAAACTGCTTTGCAAACAGAAAAGGCATTTCTAAAAGGAACCTCTTTTGACCTTTCCTCCATTCCCTTGCCATGCAGCACAAAGAAGGGGTGGCTTGAGGAGCAGCTCTGGCCCTGCAGCACCCTCCCAGGTTTGCTCGGTTCCTAAAAAACCCAAAACAACCTGTGGTTTGAAAGGATCCAGGGGTACACATTAACAGCAGCAACAAAGAAACAATTTAAACAGCCAAATTCTAAATATTTGTCAGTAGTCAAGAATCTGCAAGCTGCTCATGGGCTGAAATTCCCCCATATGCAAAGCTTATGTGCAAATAACAAAACAAACACAAAAAATTCCGCAGAGATGACCCAGGTTAATCCCACTATATAATCCCATTTCCCAGCTCCTTCACTGCAAGCTTTACACAAACCCCAGGCTGGTCAGAGCACAAACCAAAGCCCAACATTACCACCTGGTGGAAATCTTCTTCTGCTACAGCCACAAGCAGAAAAATTACATTCATTTAGCAGAATAAAAGAAGTCAGGTTTAGATAGTGGCCGTGTTACACCAACATCAAGCTCAGTCCTGCACACCAAGGGCCCACCAGGGGCTGTGGGTTTAAAAAACACAAGCTTGGCAGCACAGAAAAATTACTTTTTCAGAGAGAAAGGCAACAAGTCCACATGCAAAGCAGCCTCCACATGCCCATGTCATTTTCCTTGAGTTCATCTATACAGGTGCCAGAGAAAGTGCACAAGAATGAATTTTTTTAGCAAGCTAACACAAAATTTACAGATAAATAAATCATGACAGCCACAGAAGGCTCAACGTTACCCTATCAAACCCAGCCATTTAGGAGCCCAGGTGCCAGAAATCAGGATTTTGAGCCCTTGGAAGCAGTAATTTAACATTCACATATTTTGTTATTGCAAAATTGTTTGGACAGGAGAACCCCCTGTTGCAGAGACCCCCAATTCACAGGCACACGTTGTCCAGCCTGTGCTGCTGAACAGCAGAGCACAGCCCAAAGAGGGAAACCAGGGAGGAAACAGCACAAACAATACAGCCTCCCAACTTTATGGCAGCCCAGATACAGAGCCCTGTTTGGGCAGTTTACAGCATCTTAAACAGCAGCCATGGGGCTGGCTCTTTGCTGGATCTCATCAGTGTTTGGGAGCTTGTGGATTGCTGAAAACAGCACAGAAGGGGGATGGGAGAATGCAGAGTCAGAGAGGGGAAAAAGTAAAAAATAGGAATGAGATGCAAATAAACAGAATCACAATCAAGGTGTGTGGATTTAAAAAAAAAAAAAGGTGGGAAGAAGAGGAAAAGGGAAGTTCAAAAGGTGGGAGAGTTTGGATATGAGCATGTTCATCTTGGAAGGAAGATAATGTTAAAATCCCAGCAGCATGGTCTGATTCCATCGAGCAGTGGAGAAACCCCAGATCTGAGACACAGACCTGTCCTGCAGGAGCCTGCCTGTGATTTGAATGGGAGCAAAGGAAGCACCAAGGATCTTATCAGTGGCTGAGCAGGAGACGAGGCCAAGCTGAGGAATGAACTTCATCTGGTGGCACCAGTTCCTGAGGAACGCCTGCAGAAGAAGAAGGATCTCAGAGAACGATGTTGTGCTTGGAGCCTCAGTGCCTGAGACTGTGAATGCCTGGCTTTCGAGTGAGGATATGGCAGGAGAGGCCATTTGGTTTTGTCCACTGCTTCTGATTCCTCAGGAGAGTCCAGTGGGACATAAACAACCATTTTTACAGCATACAGGGCATTGGATGTGCTGGTAACATCCCTAAATCACAAACCAGCTGACAAAGGCAACATTCCTTTGACTTCCAAGAAAAGGACACTGCATATCCACGTAGACCAGGCAGAATTTTTTGTACATATAACAGAATCTCTGTCTGGTTTGGGTTGGAAGGAACCTTAAACCTCAGGTAGTTTCAACCCCCCTGCCATGGCCAGGGACACCTTCCACTAGACCAGGTTGCTCCAAACCCCATCCAACCTGGCCTTGAGCACTTCCAGGAGTGGGGCAGCCACAGCTTCTCTGGGCAATAATTCCACCCAGCAAACTGACATTGCTCAGACTCACATTTTTTGATGTAGCCCTTGATTAATGTCCCCAGGATGCAGATAAGAAACAGGTTGTTTTCACAATTCAGGCAAAGCCGCCACCATCTGCCTCTCTAGACTTCACTGTCACCTGAAGTGACAAACAGGTTTCCTCATGCCTCTGCTCTTGGATGAGCTCTGTCCCAAAAGAGCTGTAAGTCAAATGTTTTTCAGCCACGATAACCTTTAGATTCCAGGAAAAAGTTCAAGAAAAACTCCATAGTGTTAGGTTGAAGTTCACTGATGCCAAAAAGGAGTGAAACAGGAATTAAGGGTCCAATTGCACCTCTCCAGAATCCAACCTTGTGATCTTGTGCTCAGCCTAGAATTTCACTCAGGCAGCAGGAGCCTAAGTGAGGATGAGATGATCCTGTTTAAACAGACCCTCATAGGAAGTTAATGAAAAATTGGGTTTTCTCCATTTCAGTTCCTAAAAGGCAGCAATACAAAGAAAAAGTATTGCTCTCAGACACATTCAACCATCATTCCATGCACACTCCCACCTTGTGACACTGCTATCTCAGCACCCAGGCATGCAAATCCTGAAATCTCCTTGAAGGGCTCTACTCTGGATGAAGAAGCAACAGGTACAAGGAAAAAGCTGGGAGTGGGATGAACTAGGAGAGGGGCTATCATCATATTTCACCTCACTGAAAACCTTCATGATCCCTAAAGAATCAGAAATGTTTGGTTTTTGAAGCACAGAATCAAGAATGGAAATGGAGGGGCCTCACAGCAGAGGGGGGATGCAATCTAACACTTACCTATGGTGGAGCTGGAATCTTTATCCTTCTGCTAAAATGTCTATCAAACTTTTGCACTTTCATAGAAATTCTTGCTCTAGTCCTGCCCTGCCTTTAGTATTAGAAGGGAAAAAAAGTGTTCAGTGTGGAATTTAATTCCATGAGTTCATTTCACCTCAGGCACAGACTGCTTTTGCAAGAGGCTCTTACAACTTTAGTCTCCTCCTGCAGCCCTGGTGCAGTCTCTCTCCAGGTTGGATTAACCTCAGTTCTTTCCATCTTCCTGAATAGGCCATTTTACCTCTAAATCCAGCCCCCATGAAGGAGAATAGCTGTCATAACTTATATCCTGATCTGCCTTTGTAACAGGCTCAATCTTCTACATTCATGGTCTCACATACAATGGCCTAACCAGACTGGTTAAACCCAAAAGAGAACCCATTTGAAGGAGTCATTTATCACCAAATCTATTACTTCATAAGAGACATTCTTAAATTAGGAACTGGTTTATTAAGCCAGTTCCATCAGGGAGGATACTCATGTTTTCTATTTGATGGAGAAATTAATGCTTAAGGAGCAGACACATTTCCTGGCAGCACAAGAGAACCAGTTAAAGTGGAAGACAAATCCAGCAGCTCTGGATGCAGGGCTGGGTCTCAGAAATACCCTAGAGTCAGAATGGCTTTCCAGCATGGGATCCCTTCTTCTGAATTTGCACACAGCCCACAGACCCTTCCTACAGGACAGACAGTGACATCATGTGCACAGCACCAAAGGCTGAGGCTCTGTGGTGCTCACAGGAGGAACTGTGGAAGATGGCCATGAAAATAAACACTGCCTACCACTGTTAACAAATGGTGCTCCTTTTCTTACTTTTTTTTTATTTAATACATCAGGAAATTACTTTTGCAACTGCTACTCCTTCAGCTTCATCTTTCATCCCAGAGGACAGTGTCATTAGCCAGGCTGTGAAGCACCACAGTCAATGTCAGCCTTCAGAAGGTGTCATCGATGTCTCTATTGTTAATATTATCAATCATTTCTTACATTGCCTGCAGAACCCGTTCAAACCTGTGAAAACAAGCACTGTAAATTCAGACCTCACCTTAACCAGGTAATTCATAACTGAGAAAAAAGATTATAAACATGGCAGGCTGTGACAGATATATCAAAAGTGAACCCCAAAAGAACCCTGCGGCACACTTCCAGAGTTTCCAAACCATTTATTAGAACCTGCATGGTGCAGTTCATGGCCATTACACACCTGGACAGGTATGACAAACAGTTATTTTTAAATTGGCTATTTGGACATGCTGCTTTCCAGTTTGCACACGTATCTACAGTGATTTTGCACATAGAACTTTGAAGTATTAAACTTGCATTGTGATTACCACTCACTAATCAAAACTTACCTAAATTGGTCGAAAAGAAATCACAGGCTGCAGATGTTATCTTGCTTTACTAGTGGAAGCCTCAAGCCTAAATGCTATTGCCTTTAAATATTGAATGTTTGAAGAAGGAAGCAAAGGAACATTTTTCATAAGAAGCATATTATAAATTAGGAGAAGAGGAAATTCATTTCCTTAAGTATTTCCACTGATGTTTCCCAGTCAGTTTGTTGCTTACTGTAAGTAATCAGAAATAGTATCTTTCTTATACTGAGCATGAGAGGTATCTGTGAAAGGCAGTCATTGACCTCTATCTTTCCTTGACTAAATAAGTCTGATTGCTGAATGGATCACATGGCGTTTGACAGCACAGGGAATCTCATCACTATATCCTGCAGAAAGGGAGGAACAGGGGCAATAAAGTAAATGTGCTGGAAATGGCTTCTAATTGTGCCAGGGGAGGTTTAGGTTGGATATTAAGGGAAATTTCTTCCCTAACAGGGTGGCCCAGGCACTGACACAGGTGGCCCAGGGCAGTGGTGGAGTCCCCATCCTTGGAGGAACTGAAAAGCTCTGTGGATGTAGCACTTGGGGACATGGTTTAAATGGTAGCCTTGGCAGTGCTGGGGGGACAATGGGACTCAATAATCCTGGAGGGCTTTTTCAACCCAAACAATTCAGTAATTTTTACAAGGTCACTCTTTCTGACACGCTCTCTGAGGAAAGGCCTCTGCTTGCAAAGCTTTACTGCCCCAGGTAACCCCTCACAGCTCCTGCCAGCGTGAAGCTGCTTTACACAGATCAAACCTTACCTGCAACAGAGGGAAACCAGTTTCCACCAGCTCTTGGGTCCCACATTGCAGCTCTGTGTTAGAGGGAGATGGTTGTCACTTGCTGTGGTGCCACTCACCCCTGCAGCAGCACATTCCATCTGTTGCCACCTCCCTGAGCATCCGTGGCTCGCAGGGAGATGCTCCAGGGTGGCTGCCCCACCTCCCACCTCTGCTATGGGGCTTCTCCTCATCCTGACAGCCTGTCACAAACCACTCCTGCCATTTCCCTCCCCACTCTCCTAGAAAGCCCTTCCTTGAGAAAAAAGCCAAGATTAAACACAGGTTTATCTTCAGGTCTTGGAAATGGACCCACCTCCACCATCCCTCATTTAATCTCATCTGCTCAACACTCCATAAATATCAACCTGCAGAGCTTTGGACATGTTAAGATTTATATCCATGCTGTCCCCTGAGATTTAATGCCTCCTGAATGTCCATTCATCCTTATGCATACCCTGGGGACAAAATCAGAGTCAGAAAAGATTGACAGGCAACCATTTTATGAAATATTTTCAAGTGGAAAATGTCCACAAAACATCTGTTGGACTTGAAAACAAAAATTACACCAGTTCCTTTGTCCTACAGCTTTGCCAGGTCAGACAAAAGAGTTTTTTACATATAAATGTATATATATATTTATATATAAATAATAGAAGTTCATATAACATAGCTATATATAATATTTAATATTATTGTATCTTGTCATACTTTTTAATATTTCTATATTGTTTGAATAAATATTTATATCTATAAGAAAATATATCAAAGTTAAATATATATTATTTAAAGGCTACAATTCACAAAGCCAGCCAGCTAGCTGTGTTGAAAAAGAGAAGAATCATTTTTACAGAGAGCAGCCTTTACCTCCTCAAAGTTGGGGTTTCCTTCTGAAAACTTCCTTTTTGGTCTTAGAAGTTTTGGGTTAGTTTAACTTTGTTCCTTCTCTATTAAAAAGAAAGGGGAAAAGATTAAGTGGAAGATAAAGATGGTCTTTTTTAGGTGATGCAGATGAAATATTGTCAATAAGAATTTTCTTCCAGAGAGCCTGATTATTCAGCTTAACAGGTGTTACTCCAGAGAGAGACCCATTTGTTTTGCCTTTTTTTGGCTGGACTATGCCCATACCAAACCCAGCTCCCTTCCTGCAGCACAGCAGGACCACTCCATCCTGCCCAGGGCTTGTGCACCAACCCTTCCTCTCTAGGCACAGAACAGCGCACTCTTCCTTCCTTTCCCTAGGGCTGTTTACCCACACCAGACACCTTTGCAGTTTTCCCAGTACCACTCCATGGCATGATTTTGTTCTGATGCTGATTTTTCCTCTTCTGTTATCACTTCTTGAGTTTTTCATCCCACGCACACCCACACATTCTCTGGTCACACCTTTAATATCCCTCCTTCCACTGACTCTCCAAACAGAATTTCTGTGAGGAACCAACAGGCCCTGGTACATCTCACCCCAAGTGACCTCAGGTTTCTTCCTGCAGCTCATGCTTTGGATTTGCTCCCTGCATTCAGAGCATCACCACAGCAGTGCTGCACTCCCCCCACCCACTGCCATTTCACATTGCCATTAACCACAAGTGCTTATAATGAATTGGCAACGGCTCCACCTCACTTTCTACACATTAGAAGATCAGTAACTCCCCAGCTGCCCTGACACAAATTCACTCTCCTCTGCCAGCAACCTGCAATAACAGCTCATGTTATTATCCCCTTTTTCTTGTATTAGTACAGGATTAGAAGCACAGGGTGTGGTCTCTACATCGGCTTGGCCTGAAATCTATGGTACACCCCTTGGAGTTTACACTCCATCCTGCAAAAAAAACTCTTCCCTTGTAAGCAGCATATTCCAGCCTTATCCTTGACAAGATGCCCTCAACTCCCACTCCTGAGCCTGTTCCTGTGAAAGGACATTCCACCAGGCAGCCTATGAGATGACTGAGTGCTCAAGCAGCCACATTAAACCGTGATATGACAACAAGAAAGTTTCTGGCCTTTATTTGAAGGCTTTTTACCAGTTACAGTAAGAATTGTCATTGCAAACCAGGAATTTTTTTTTTAAAAATGAATAATAAAAGTTAAAAAAAACATCCACGAGTCCACCTGCAAGTAAGACATGTTGGTACAGAAAGGAGACATGAGCTTTTGCTTCTTCCATTCTGTTTGTTTTTCAACAGATAGAACTAAGATACTAGGAAAGGTTGGATGCTATCAGAATCATTCAACAGGTGAGCATTTAACAGCATATACTGTACCAGGGTAACAGAGTAGCTATGTTAAATCTATGGGTTTGAGTTGAGCCTATTGTAATTTGCTTCTCAAAAAGGACATTAAAAAACAGATTATGCCAAGATGTTATAATGGAGCCATAAGTTGGCTCCATGAGTTTGTCCCCATTCTATTTATGTCTCATCTTGGTAGCAAAGTGATGTAAACAACTGGAAATTTGAGCAGTGTGTGGCTGACTAGGTTGCCACTGCAATTTAGCTTTATAATGCACGTCCAGTATGTCCACACATCTGCTGGCCTCCCAAGGCACACCAGCAGCAATTCTGACTCAGCCTCCTCTTAGCAGGAAAGGCCACTTACTTGCTTTGACCAAAATCAACCCATCTGATGACCTGTTGCTTCCCAGTTCCACACATGCAATCCTCTCGGAAAGAGACTTGAAGCAACCAGGTCCCAGGTCCCAACTTCTGACCTCCCAAAAGTCATCTTCACTTTCAGCCACATCCTGCTGCCACCTTTTGCTTTGAGTTGCTGGAATAATGGAATATTTAGAGTCGAAAAAAATATGCTTCCGACTTCAAGGCAAGGAAGTAATGGGAAAGAAGATTTTATGTGCATCAAACCCTGGGTCTACGTCCACACTTCAGTCCAGCCCCAGCTGTGCCACACCAGCAGGCAGTGCCAGAAGTGCCTGTTCTCCACAGTAAGGCACCCACAGAGCCCTCAGGGTGCTCCCCAGCACAGGAGCAGCCCTGAAGGGATCACTTCCCATTCCAAGGTCAGATATAACCCCTGAGCACTTCTCTGCAGATGTTGGTCTGTGCACACAGCTGTGACAGGAACATTTAAGCTCATCTAAAAAACACAATTCAAGTCAAACAAATCAACTCAGTTTACAGTCAGTCTGCTCACAGAGCCTGGTGACAGGAAAGATTAACATCTCGTTTGTCTGTACCTCATAACCAGTGTTTTAGCAGTTTCAAAACACGTTAAACACACAGAGTCATGTGACAGCATGCCTGTAACGCATCCCTATTCCCACACCAAGAGGAGGAGGAGGAGGAGGAAGTCAACACCACACTCACATCCCATCAACTGGTGGGAGGGAAAATACAGAAAGAAAAAAAAAAAAAAAATAAAGCAACCATTTGTGCCAGCACACTCCAAACAAAGTTCCAAGACTACTGCTACTGAGGTTAGCAATGCCTGGGGGCTGGGGAATGGAAGCTGAAATTCCAGGTCCTGCAAGCTGCACCATGAAACTATCACGGGCTTCAGCTCTGCCTAATCATATCTGAAAGCATGAGAGACTCCAGCAGACATGACACTCTTGAAATACAGAACTTTATTTAGAAACTGCTTAAAATAGAAAAACCCTGTCAAGAAAAATCCAAGTCAAATATGGTTTCTCAGTAAAATGGAGTTTTAGGGCAACAAAAGTCTAAAAGGCCACAAGAGAAATAGCACCACTGCAATTTTAAACAATGGCTAGATACTTGCATTTTTGGCATTCACTGAATTTGGGTTTTTCTCTGAACTTCACAAAGATTCATGCACTACACAATTACCATAAAATGCTCTCCTACACACATTTTAGGACAAGCTACCACCAGAAACAAATGAATACAAGCACAACAGGACTGATCAATCTCAGTAGTGAAGGGGGGGTCAGAAGTCTTGCAGGATCTTGCCAAACACAACAGTAATGAGGGGCATGATAGCAAAAAAGGACAGTTAAGGAAAGTATTTTAAATATTAATATTTAAGTTAGTCTCAGTACTGTATTTTCTGCAATAACATTAGCTCTGTTAGCCAGCATCTTTTAGTTTTTACCCCAGAAGACTGCTGAACTGGCAAGTGTTATTACTAATATGCCCTGGTTCAAAGGGGGAAAAAAAAAAGAAAGCAGGCAGAAAAATATCCTCATGTGTTCAATTCACTTTCACTCAAAGCCAGCTGCACAGTGCAAGTCCTGTTACAACTACTGGGCGTGTTCAGCATTCCTAGGGATGGGAAAGGGAAAAGTGAGAGAACAGAAGGGATTATAACAGAAATGAAAATAAACAGAACAAATAAAAACAAGAGCCAGGAAGAAAAATCACTTCTGAAGGACATTTTAGGCAGAAAGACTGTGTGCCCTTAGCTTTGTTTTGCTTTTCTTACAGAAAACACAGTACATTTTGGCAAAGCCACAATGCCACAGAAAAAGGCTTCAGCACTTTTCAAGGTAATTTATGTGTCTCAGCTGTTCATACTCCCTCTAATCTTGTGACAGGCAACGTTAAGGCCCATTTCATCGAGAACTAATCACTTAGTAAGCAGCTTTACATAGGAATGGAGTTTTGTTTTAATAGCCCCTTTTGAGCACTTGCTGACACAGTGAGACTGCCACGCAACGCCTCTCGGACAGCAGTGAATGGAGTTAAACAAACGTCTACCCCAATATGAAGCACATAAAATCTCCCATCACATTACTTCAATTTGGCATATGGAAGCATATTTTAAATACTCTTAAGGCATTTATTATAATTTCTGCTCTGCAATTTCACATTAACTCAATCTTTCTGTGAGTCAGTCTTTTAATTTCTCTACTGCACACCGCCTTAGATACAAAAAGAGTCTTCTCACAAACCAGTGTTTTACCAGCAAACCATTCTGCAACGAGTTCCAAATATTCAGCCTCTTGCTCCCTAAATATACCACCTCGATGTGAATACTGCTCTGCTACAGCGTGAGAAAGAGCTCCTAACTCAAACCCACTGTAAAAGTGAAACTTCCGCAAAGTGCACTTTAAGAAGAGGTACTTTTTGCTTATGAAAAGAAACCAGTGAGTCCTCTAAGAATAAAGTGGAGTATTTTACAGTTAAGCACATGATCTGGGGCAAAGAATTCTGATGTTGCTGCTCTGCTGGTACAGTATGTGGTCTGTTAATACTCTTCTTGTTCCTCCTGCGGTGCTCCTTCGTCAGGTATCACAAAGCCTTCCTGAAGGGGAAGAAAACAAGTGCTTTAATGAAAATCTGATGTCAAACCAGTTCCTGGCTACTCTGTAGGTACTTTTTTTTCCCCTCTTACTTCAGGTGATACACCCTTAAGTCATTGTTTACAGTCTCAAGATGTATTACAAGAAGTATTTTCCTCAACTTTGATCTATTTGTTACATACTACTCATGAAAGGTCTACCTTGTTTGTTGTCTGATTATAAGTTATCTGATCCTTTATTACAGGAAAAAGCTAGGCCATAAACCTCACAGGGAAAAAAAAAGGTAGAACTAGAGAGAGCCCTGAAAAGCAAACCAGCTTCCAATTACAAGGGCAGGAAAAACTGTGCAACCCAGTCTATAACAGATTACTTACATCTGTGGCATAAAGAATTTCCACAATCCTCTGCAACACTGGATCATTCTCCCCTTCATTCTCCTGGCAGATTAATTCAATGTTCCTCAATTTGCCAAAGTAGAAATCTCTCTCCTTCTCCAGATCTTCAACAGTAAGTTTCAATACATTGATCTGCCAAGGGTCATCAATAATAATTACATCCACCAGAGACAGAATGCAGTAGGATCTATGCAAAAGGGGTGTCCCAAAAGCTCTCAGAAGGGTGTTGATATGCAAAGCACTTCAGCAGTAACCAAGATATGGTGGGAGGAGGGACTGTGAGAGGCGGAAAAGGGCCATTTCTCACATTTAATATCACTGCCACAACAAACATCCAATCCAACACACACAAATCCACTTGGAAAGAGTAGAAGGCTGATTCCATGAAATAGGTAAAGCACTGACTGCCTGCAGCTCTCTCTGCTCACACATTCTTTCACAACTCTCCTGCTGACAGCAGGTTCATTTGTGTTGCACTCTGGATTTCAGTGAAGGAGCAGCTGCTCATAGCTGCGTTGGAATGCTGGGAGAGCTGCAACACAGCTGTGGGAATACTTACAAACCCTGCTATGTGTGACACAGCCCACACTGGGGTGAAATGTCTGGGCACTCGTGTGCTACAGGAGGGGTTCTGCTTCCATCAGGAGAGCAAGACCATTATAATGAAGAGTTCCAATTAAGTGATTTTAAATGAGCTGATTCAGATAGTTTTCTTCCATCTGCCTGACCCAGACATTCTGTGGTATTGGAAAACAAACCTGCACATAACTCTGTCAAGCAGAGGTCAGTCACAGGGCTGTCCTGTACACACCTGCTCGATCAATCCCGCTGATTCATCATCTCCTCCACCCTTTTTGCCCATCCCAGGCCCAGCTTTGGGACCTGCTGGGGTCCTCTGTGCAACAATGGGCCTCTGCGGGGCTGCAAGAACAATTCACCAATTAATTCAAATTCTCCCTCCCTCCTATAAAGGTACTATCCCCACTACAAACATGCTTAGGCATGAAAGAGTTTGAAGATATGTTCCTTCTTTAACCCCATGTAACATGTCCTTTCCTTTTGGAACACTTGGCACCAATCCTTGCCATTTTCTATTTTATAGAAGACTGTTCTTTCTCAAGCCTCCAGATACCTGGGTACTACAGCAGCCTCAGCCTTTGAGCCTGGCATCTCTGAAAACAAGAATCCCATACACTGATTTAAAATAGCAACCTAGTGTTCATTTCCCCAGAGTTTTTCATGATCTAGATCATCTGTTAACTATTTTCTTTACCTGCACTGCCAGTACCAAGAGATTTCCTGGTTTTGTTCACAACTGGAGTAACAAGGTTTGGTGCTATTGTGTCTTGGCCTTGTCGAGCAGCAACAGGATCATACTCCTTCCCGTCATAATTTGCATCAAAAAATTTTTTGAACCACTGAACAAATTCAAAGTTGTCCTGAAATTTTCCTTTCACTAGTTTGTCCACTGGAATTATCTGAAGAGGGGGAATAAGGAAAAAAAAAATAGTCAGACTCATATTAAGGTTAAAGAACTTCTCTGTGTTTTTGTATAAAGTTTTAAAGTTAATGCACTCAAAAGATATGCAAATTTAATTCTTGTCCAGTCTAGGGAAAATCCCCCTTGACCACAATTATGTCAAGTAACAAGATTTTTGTAGTTATTGGAATGAAAAAACAATCATGTTTTGCCTTTGAGAGTCCAAATAATTTTAAATAAGTCTGCAGCAAAGTTTCTGCTAGACCAAGTTTACAGACAGAACTTCTTCCTGTCTACATGAAGCTGGCTCTGATGAATTTGAACTGATGACCAACTCCAGAACTGCTACAAGAGCTAAACATCACTGTTACAACAGACCCCAGCTTCTCAGGGATGAGGTGTATAACTAAAGACTAAAAAAAAGATGCAGCAAATCGTGAAGTTTTGTTTGTAGGGAAAATTTCTTTTCATAAGGCATTTGGAAGCCAGGCTGCTTGTCCAGATGGGTTGTGTGGACAGACTGCACAAGCCACTGTCCCCAGGCAGAGACTGACACTGTGTTGGAGCTGCCAGCCATGGAATGAGACATCTTCTTAAAGAAGGAAAAAGCTTCAACCCTGGATGTTTTGCATCCTACCAAACACACTGTCTGTACCTATTACCTGAATAAACCCCCCTTCCATCAGCAGAACTGTCATTCCATCTGAACAAGCTTTTTCACAATTTCATTTCCACTAGCTAAAAATCACATATTTTAATATCTGGAGGCACTTAAAAGCCATGCAGATGTGGCACTTGGGGACATGGTTTAGTGGTGGGCTTGGCAGTCCTGGGGAAACAGTTGGATTTGATGGTCTCAAAGATTTTCCAACTTTAACAATTATGTAATTCTATACACTTGTAAAGAGGAATCTGGAATCCTTAGGACTATCATAGCAGTAGGTTATGGGAACATACCTCCTGCTAAGATGGTCCAAAGAGGAAGCTCAAGCAAACCTTATCTCACAGAAATTTCAGTATTATTTTGTGGCACAGAATTAAAAGAGTAACATTAATCTCATTATTAGGAACTAGAAACCTGACCTTGGCTGGAGTAAAGCAAAATGTGTCCTAATTGATGTGAGGATCCCAAGGCAAACCAAAACAAAAAGTTTTGAGATTTACAAACCAAAATTGAACTCTGTTCCCAGATTTAAATCTTAAAGTTCATCCCATCTAAATTAACATTAAAAGCAAAGAGTCAATTATAGCCCAGCTTACTTTGTCAACACCCATTCGTTTAAAACCTGCTTGTAGAACCTTGAAGTTTTGAATGTACTCATGTTCCAATTTTGCTTGAAACTTGACTTTCTTGAGTGCTACAGAACCTGGGAAGAGCATGTCCATGAACTGACAGTATGCAGCACCTGCCAAAAGGAAAAGAACACAAATCCTGGGATGAATTAAGTCAGCTCAGCTCACTAACCTTCATGAGTTTCTTAACAGTCAGGTCAGCAAACTGACCTGACTCACTCCTCAGCCACACAAGCCCTTTAAAGGCAACAAAGGCAAGAAAACAGGAACCTTCAGTCTCCTTTTCAGTGCAGCATGGCCAAAACTAAGCCTAAATGAGCTGAAGAACCAAACTTTTGGGCTCATGACTTGAACTTTTACAAATAAGAACAAACCTGCCTCCATTAATTCCAAGGGAAAAAAATCTAATGAATAACTTGCCTTTCCTTTCTTCATGGATACCAGTACAGAACTGAGATGTTACATGTGTCTAAGAGGCATGTAATCTTCTCTTAACAATACTAATAGAACTAAATCAGAAAAAGCATTATTCTAAAAACTATATTTAACCATTATTGAAACCATAACACATTTACCTCCTACAAACAGAACCTATACACAATTCAAGGTGCTCTCCAAGAGAAGTGGCTAATTAAGCTGAATTATCTTTAAAGTAAGCCTTAATCAAAGCACCAAAATAAGTGTTTCTTCCTATTAATTTAAATCCTTCATGTCCTCCAATTCAGCACTTGCTGTAATAAGAGAGATTCAGTTCAGCACAGAGTGGACAAACACCTCCATATCTGTAAAACATACATACACAGTGAAAACAAGTGGTTTTAAACTAGATCCTCACTCTGCAATGATGAAACACAACCATTAAAAGCACAAGCACAACATTCAGAGCATTATTGCCACACCAACATGAATTAATTAAGGAGTAATGGGATCCCTAACCTAAACCATCCAACAGCTACACAATAAGCTTTTGGGAGCTATCTGAAGGCCAAGAGGGAATGTAGAAGAGCACTACCCTCAACTACTCTATTAATCTCAACCACAACCAATAACTGTTCACTCTCTTGTCAAGATACTTTGCAGCCACTCCCACTTTCACCTGCTACCAGAAGGTTGATGTTAT
The DNA here is from genome assembly GCA_013399455.1 of Anthoscopus minutus. NCBI lineage: Eukaryota > Metazoa > Chordata > Aves > Passeriformes > Paridae > Anthoscopus > Anthoscopus minutus. Next base: position 58,387 of record VWYI01043654.1, on the reverse strand, counting down.
CCACTGGTGCAAATTAAAAATAAAAACAACAAACCAGCTCTTGCTGTTTGCTCTCCACTGTGTCTCAGTTCACTTGCTGCAGAACTCCAATCCCAACTCAAACACAGAGGACTTGCCAGACACCAGGGGCTTGCTCACTACTGGCAGTCGGAGCAGTAAGTGTGATAAAAACAGAGGGATCACAGCCTAAGTCAAAGGGCAGTTTTTGTGCATTTATGCAACCTCAAACTGCTGCTGTAACTGCTCCCCTTGCCAAAGACAGCAAAACAAGCTTGGGAACTCCAGCTTCCACAGGACTAGAACAGCAAAAGCCACTTAATCCCTGCCAAGGCATGAAGCATTATTGCAGACGCAGAAAAGGGACATTACTCAGGACATACCACATCAACAGCTCTGTCTTTTCCCAAAAACAGGTGAGCTAGAATTCTGCAGAGCCAGTACTAATTATCCACACTTCAACACAGCTCTCACAGCATTCAAGACTCACACCAATCCCATGCAAATCAACCCTGCACAAGACAGGGTTCAACTTGCCTATCTGAAAGCAGACAGTGCTTATCACTTCCCTTCCTCCTGTGGTTGTAGATCTTTAGTTCCCTCACCCTTGCAGTTCTTGACCATCATCTCACTAAAAGCCACTACAGATACCTGTCAAATGCCTGTTATGTCCCTTGCTGCTCTGTAATCTTTGGAATTGTTTCTTCCATGGATTCAGCTACAGCCTATATTGACAGTCCAAAAACTCACTTTTAACTAATTCCTCCTTTTATTCCACCTTAAATTTCCACATCTCTCCTTCCAGGAGCAACATCTTATCTTAAGTCATTATATGAGCCACATTTCCACTTTTCACCGAATACCTGTTGTAGTTATCCAAATTATCTTGTACCCAGGCTGCATTCTTAGCCTTGGGATTTTTTCAGCTCTTACTCCACAATTATCTTTTATTTGTTCTTACAAGCCTCATCCTCCCCCACACTCCTCCCTATGATGACACTTGACTCCATTTCTGTACCACAGACACTTCCCCTTTCCTGCCTACGACTGTACATGAGATTCAGCTGTGCTGAAGTCAATTCAAGCCCAGGTAAGCTGGGCTGACAGAGACTGGACACACTCCAGGACGAAGAGGAGCTGTAAGTCCAGCAGATGACCCCACAAGTCACTGCTTGGCCTTCCTCACACTCCAGTACTCTTCCAGAACAGGTCACAACTGTTTTTGTTAGCCACACTTGTAAGACTTACTCTACCCATGCAGACTACATGTTTAACTCCTCAGGGGAAAACATCCTCTTCCTCAGAGTCTTTTCTTCACATTAACATCCATTCCTTGTAGCATATATGCTGTAGTGAGTCATGAGAACATGCCTTTTCATTACACTTACATTACTAACAACCACTTCAATAACACTCTAACCATAACTGGATCATAACACTGACCACGAATCTGTTCACACCAGGAACTAAGCCAGGAGCACAGCTACAGCAGGGCAGCACAGAGAGTGCAGCTGCACCTCTACAGAACGAGGATGCACATCCCATACAGAACTGCCCTCAGGGTGAACCCCCTTACCTGAGCACAGCTGTTCAATCTTGGTCAGCGTCAGCTGCAGAGACTCATTGATCCACGCCAGCATGTCATGTCGGCTCAAGTTATCGCTGGTCACTGAAGTAGAATACACATTCACTGCCATTTTCTGAAAGACAGAACCAGAGGTGTGAGTGCCACAGACACTGGGCTGCGGTGGAGCCGCCTCCTTTTGAGCCTTGCCGACCCATCAGCGGGTGAATCGCGACGCAACTGCGGGCTGCCAACAGCTGGGAGGACCCTCCCGCACCACCACTGCAAAGGGCTCGGCTTCGGGATTTCTGACGAAAATTTAGCACCGAGGCGCTCACGTGGGAACCGCTGAAAGGAATCACGGCTGCGGTAAGTTACTCATCCCTCTCCCCCGCGCCACTGGGAACGGTCGAAGCACTTCCCTCCCGGCCACGGTATCTCCCCGGGGATCAATACCGAGCAGCCGGTCCCCGCCCAGCCCCGCCGGCACAAAGCGGAGCCGCCGGTGCAGCTGCCGCCGGGCAGGGCCGCCCGCGCTGCGGGCGGGGCACGGCCCGCGCTCNGCTGCTGCGTTGCTATGGAGATACCACGCCTACTCCACCAGCGGGCTCGCCTGCCATTGGACGAACCGCTGGCCCCGCCCACACCGGCGGTCCCGCGTGGCCGAGGGGTCGCGTAGGGCTCGGGCCCGAGAGTGCGACGGGCACGCTCCGGCTGCGGGCACCTGGAGGGCCCGGCCCCGATCCCCGACACAGCCCGGCCCTGAACCCCCAGCATAGCCTGTCACCGACCCCCCCACACAGCCCGGCCCCGACCCCCGGCACACCCCTGCCCTGAACCCCCGACACAGCCTGTCACCAAAACCCCACACAGCCCGGCCCAGTACCGCTGGCACTGCCCGGCCCCACACCCAGCGGCCCAGCCTGGCACGGCTCCAACTCTCCTGGCACACCAGCACCGGCCACCTTGGTGTCACTGGCACCACCTCAACAGCAGCAAGAGCGGGGCACCTGGGCTCCCTCGTTCTTCCTCCCACTGTGAACCCCCTTTATTTACCCAATAAGACTGTCCAGCTGTACAGAAATACTCATTTTTAATCAGACATGATAAATGGTAAACTGTCAACATTTTTTTTCCCACATGGAAACCAGTGAAATCACGTAGACAAACAGAGTTACGAGTTTCCACGCTCCAGATACAAAAAATGCGAAATGTGTTAAAAATTATACATTTGTCTCATTTTTAAAAGATTGTATAAAAACCTGAAACATGTTCAACATTAGAAATCCTTAACCTAAAAAAATAGCACCAGGGAGAGTTAGAAACCTTTAAAAAGTACTAAAAAAGGAATTTCTGAGATCCCCCTCCCTTAACAACATTTTATAAACTCATAATAAAAGGCAGCTCGTACAGGGAAAAACATTTCAAGGAAGACTTGTCTACTACAATTCTCATCAAGTGAGCTTAATGCCAAGACAATTCTCATTCCTCTTTTATCTTTGTTTACTTTCCCCAAGTCCTTTTTTTCCCTCATCTATTTGTTTTCCTTTTGATCAGATAGGATGTGAGATCTGGAATATATAAAATCAGGGATGCCATGGAGTGGAGGGCATGTGTTTGCCCAATCTGGAAAAATCAAGCCAGTCAGACCAGAGGATGGCTGTCACCCTGAGCCCCTGCACTGGATGGTTGTTCACCCTCAGGCCCCACACTGGGCTCCAAATGGGGACTGCAAGGACCTGGGATGAGGAATTAGTGTTGTGGCTGGGGTCCAGCTGGACATAAAGATCACACATTGGTGAGGAGTCCAAAAGTAGTGGTGCAGTATTGGCAATGCCAAAGCTTCCCAAACACCTCCAGCATGCACAGAACCCACCCTGCCATCTTCCCAGGCCAGGGACTGGTGACAAGAAGGTGCTACGTGTGCCCAAGCATTTGTCAAGCATTGGAGGGGCCAGCAACAACATGGACCAGCCTGCTTGGCTTTCCTCAAGTTTTCTTAACTAAGGCATGTGGCTTGAAGAAGTCGCTGAGAATGAACTCCCAAGGAGTTCTCTCTAAAGAGCAACAGCCTCCAGATTAAAACAGGAGAAAAAAGCCTTTAAACTACCTGGCCTTCCCTTGCTATCCATTCCCAAGCATAGCCTTGGATTGGAGACAAGAGAAAATGGTCCTCAGAGCTGGGATGGAAAACTGCATACAAGGGTGGAAAATAGGAGGCTGCTGTCCTCCACCACAAGGACAGGGGTGCCAGAGAGGTAGAAGGAGCTGGGAGACAAGCTCTTCCCAGTGATGCTGTACAGCAAGAGAGCAAGGCGGCCTGGCATTGATTGGGTGGAGGGTTGGCCCATGGTTTGAACCTGAATAATTTTGAGAAGGTGCCCGAGGGCTCTTCCAGAGCCTGATGACAGGTGAACAGCAGAGGTAGGGAAGGACAGAGGAACCAAGGGGAAAGTGGTTTCAGTGCATTGAAATGTGCATTGGAATTCAGAATCCCCAGAGATGACTGCTGGAAACAATAGCCCTGTGGCTATGGAAAACCTGGCAGAAATGGGACACAGGCACCTGCACCTTCCCAGCGGCCACAGGCTCAGCATGCCCAGGACAGCATGGACAGCATGGTAATCACTCTGGCAAAGCTGGAGAGTAGAGGAAGGCAATCAAGTGAGCGCAGTGGCAGCCACAGGAGCTCCCAGTTTGGGAGCACAGCCCCAGGAGCCCCCAGCGCTGCAGGCTGGGGCTGGGCACACAGTCCCACCTCTGTGCACAGGGATGCACAGGGAGATGGAAGCACAGGGGAGGAGAGGTACAGCCCCCATGCCTGCAGACCCCAAGTCCCCCCAGCAGTGGCAGTGCTTTCCTGCCTCACTGTCCCATTCCCTGTGCACAGCATGAGACAGTCACAGGCATGAGCAGTCCTGCACTCCTGGTCCCTGCACTGGTGAGGGTTGGGTGGGATTCTCCCTGGAAGGAATGCCCTGTTGCCACTGATTGGGTTCATGACATCCTACATGACATTTGGGGTGCTGAGATTTGAGGGTGCCATTGACCATTACACTGTCCTTCCTGCTGACATACCACATTCATTTGGAAAATGGATGCCCCAACAACATTTTCCTTTACAGATCCTGGAGACCAAATCCTCCCTGCTCCAGTTACTGTGCAAGCTTTCAAACCATTCAGCAGGATTTCAAAATGTAAAGAAAGTTTTTAGATGCTTTAAAAAGGAAGTAGTGAATATTTGTAAACTACAACCAAACATATAAAACAATATTTCTTTAGTTCTAGCTAGAAAAGTAATTCTATCACCTCACAGTTCAGTTTCAGCTACATTCAGGTCTAGGAATCTCCACATTCTTATGTAATGCCTTAAAGCAGCAATAGACATTAAAACAACAAAATTAAATTTTATCCAAAAAAAAAATAAAAACAAAAAACGATTTGGTTTCTGTATGATCCTGTGTTCAGTGTGTAACCTGAGCAGGGTCCCTTACACCTGCTGCTGCGGTTTGGGGGTTTTTGGCAGTTACTTCAAGAGGTTTTGTTAGTTTAGGAAAAGCACCAATTCACTGTAGTTCAGGTTTGCCTGCAGCTCTCTGGCAGCTGCCCGCACACTGGCTGCTCAGCAAGTGGTGACTTCCTGGCTCCAGGCTAAACCGGAATAGTTAATGCTCTGGAGGATGAGACTCCCGTCTCATCAGTGATGCATAGAGCTTCGTGTGCTGGGTAATTAAAGCTTCGTCCATCATTTCCTACATATCACTGTTAGTCCCTTTAAAGAAGTTACCCTGCCAGGTTCTTTGGTTACAGACATTCCTCGGCTCTCCCGGCGGGGCCAGGCTGCCGTCCCGCAGCACGTGGCCGGGGAGGGACGGGGCCGTGGCAGTCCAGTGGCCGTGCCCGTCCCTCTCCCGCCACAGCAGCGGTGCTGTGCATCTTTACCAGAGAGACGAGGGAGCTCCATTTGCTATTCACAGGCAAAGTAATCCTTGAGTGGGGAGAAGAGGTGCCGGATGACGGGGACGCTCCACGATCCCCCCAGCAGCTTCTGGCGAGTCCCGCGGCTGATGTTGGAGACATCCGTGTAGGGGAGGGGGAAGCCAAAGATCCTGTGGAGCAGAGGCAGGAAAGGGTAGGTGAGGCAGAGCAGAAGTAGGAATCCCTTTCCCTGGGCAGCTCTGCTCCCAGGCCACCCAAACACAAGGAGCATTGGGAGTCTCCTGTGGGGAGGGGATTCAGCTCTCTAGCACAACTGAAGCCCCATGTGACCTGAGCGGTGTCACCATTCTGGATGGAACCAGGCGTGAGTCCCCACCATCCCCAGTGCCCTCCACCTTGTAGGATTTCCTGGCAAGGCTCCTGTGCCTGGGTATCCTGCTTGCCTCTGCTCAGCAGCACCTCTGCAAGCATTGCCCCGGGGCTACTCCATGGAGACAGGACTCAGTAGCTCTGAGTCATGGGCTGGGCACTTCCTCCACAATCAGATGAAAGTCCAAGAGCCATTTCACATGACAAAGGCTTGGAATTGTCATTTTACTTTCAAATGCCTTTAAGCTCAGTGTTAACTTCCAACAAATAGTGGCAATTTAAATATAAGCAAGCAAAACTATTTAACCCTAGTCTTGTGCTTACTGGCCAGAAGCATTCACAGTGCAAAAACTTCAGGTTTTTTCACATGTAGCTTGGTGTGCAGGACTGCTTGTAATTGGATTTATCTACTCCCAGTCCTTCTGTAGTGTTTCGCCATGAATTCAGGGCACACTTGTGCTTTGCCACAGCAGCTGCTGGCTGTAGTGTGAGCTCCCCCACACCACCCACCACAGCCACAGCAGCCACTCAGTTCCCCTCCATAAACCCACAACCATGGCACTGACCAGGGCACAGGGCTGCCAAACAGCACCACCACATCAGCCTGGGCCTCACCCCAAAGCCAGTCCCCGTGTGCACCCCCAGCCAGACCCACTACACAGCATCCTGAGCAAAAACCTTTTGCTCCTCCCTCCAAAGCCTTTACAGCCAGGGCAAGGAATGCTGCTACACTTCTCCCCCGCAGTCTCATCATTGCTTATTAGTGAGTGCATTAATTATCATCTGCACATCACTGCAGGGAAGCTGCCCCATGTGGGAGCTGTGGCTCCTTGCTCCCAGGAGCTGGGCTTTGAGCCAGGGAGACAAAAAACCCACATGAACACGCACTACAAAACAAACCAAAACTACTGTGAGAGATCCAAGAGGACAGCAGACTGATTGATTACCTGTCCATCCCAGGGAGGTTGCCCCAGAAGTAACGAGCTCGGTGGGCAGCTGATATCTTGATTGCATTAATCATAACTGGGTTACACTGGGGACCAAAAAGAGAGGAAATAAAAGTTAAGAGTAGGTTTGATTCTCTCCCGCATGGACAGCCCTTCCCACTGCACTACAGGGACTTAAAAGTCTTCAGCAAATCCTCAAAATTATCTAGCTCCCACAAACCCTGTTTCACACCAGAGAATGGCCTGGGTGGCCTCATGAGCTCCCAGGTCATGGCCATGGCCAGCAGCTATTGACCATCACCAGGTGCTCAGTGCTGGTTCCCATGGACCAGGATCATGACTGCTAGCTTTCAGTGGTGATTTTACACCAGTGGTCCCTGCTGACCCACAATCTACCCTGGCTACCACAGAGTTAAAACTCCTTCCCAGTCCCTGACCCCCCCTTCTCCCTTGAAATAACAGGCATTGCTGGGAACAGATGCTTTCTGCAAGGCTGGCAAAACCCCTCCCCCAGAGGACTAGTGCTTCGGTTTGACCTGATGAAATCCAGACAGGAGGATCCAGAGCCAAGACTAAACTTGACTCCTTGGCATGTGCACCAGGCAGGGGGTTTTCCAGCATCAGGGCCACAGGAAACCATAGCCAGACCCTCACACCCAGCACACATCCTGCACAGCCCAGCAAATGTCACCTGCTCCAATGCCCTTCCCACAGCTGTCAGCAATCCCTACCTCCAGAAACCGGGAAATGTCCCTCTTGTCGTTGATCCTCATGGCCACCACATTCTCAAACATCCAGAAGAAGGGCCGCTCCTCGCCTGCCTTGGGACGAGCGTAGTTGAGCAGGTGGTAGAACTCAAAGAACAGCCTCCCAGTTCCTTCTGCAAGGAAAAAGCCGGGCAGCAGGTTTGGACCAGCTGGGGCACGGGGTGTGGGGCTGGGGGGCCTGGTTGCCCTGCCCTCCCCACCAAGATGGGTATGGATTCAGCCCATCACCAATATAGCCTGGGGCTGAAGCACTTCCCCAGGCTGTAAGGTGGCTCCATGCCCCAGGAACATCCCACGGTATGCAGCCCAGCATAGGCAAAGCAGCCTTACCAAACAGCGCCTTCCTGGTTGGATTGATAAGGGAGACATCATCACAGGGGGTTCCGCCGATCACCAGGTCAAAAGGACCCCACTCCTCAATCTACAGAGAACAGACAATCCACACCATTAGGAGATGGCACAGAAACAGGTCTCTCCTCCCCAGTGGGGCAGAGCATAAGCTTGTCCCAGAGCTGGTGGGGTGACAGTCATGCTCCCATGTCCCTCAGGCTCCCACAGAGCTCACATTTCTCTTGGTTATGTTCCTGACATCGTGCACGTAGGTGATGTTGCCCTCGGGCCGCACAGTGCCTGCAGCGATGGGGTTCTCGCAGATCTCTGAGGCAATGTACTTCTCCACTTGGATGCCCAGGTCCTTCAGCACCGTGTACCCTGCCAACGGACAGAGGTCTGAGGTCGCACTGCTCTCTTTAGCCTCCAAGTCTCCTTCATCAGCACCGCTCGATGTGGCCGCTCCTGGATGTCCTAAGTGGGTGTAGTCAAACAGCACTTCAGGGTGAGTAAACTTTTATTTGATCTATTCCTCCAGGCAGGTTTGCTCCCAGAAAGCAGAATGCCAGAGCTGAGTGAACTGAGACAGAACAGTTGCCCTCAGGCACTGCACAGTACAGGTTACTGGTGTCCCCACAGCTCTGGCTTCTCAGGGAACCAGCTACCCCAGATCACAATCAGCACAGCAGGAACACTCCTGTGAGGTGCCCACACATGCCTTCCCTTCCATCCCTTCCCCTTCCATGCCCTCCCTCCATCCCTCCCCTCCTCCACAGCCCTGTCCATCAGGAAAGGGAGACCCTGCCCTCACCCCACTTCTGATGGGGATCTCCTGCTTTCAGCCCCTCCTCCCCACCATGCTTTTAGAGACAGGTTTGAGCCCATGGAATGGTTCATTCCCAGTGCCCAGTGCTAAGAGCTGCCCAGCAGTCTTTCCCTACTGCCTCACCTGTTGCCACCCCATCAAACAACGAGAGCACTCGAATGGGTCTCCTCTTCGCTGGAGGAACTGTTGGGTAGATTTTGGGTGCAGCCTGCAATGGAGACAGCCATGAAGCCCCAGCCCTGGCAGTGCTTCATTGTCCCATAAGGCTCTGAATGCAGCACCTCCACCTTCAGGAGGGCATCTGCAGGACCAGGAGCCTGGCACCCTTGGAAAGCATGGATGAACAAGACCAAGGCAGAGGGAAGAGGAAGTTCAGGTCACTCACCCTGCCCCTCAGCGACCCCATTCCCCACATCCCAGCACACAGAGCTCCCTGCCCACAGCCCTTACGTATTCCTGTCCCTTGTCACTGGTGAAGAAGTCCTGCAGACGAGTGTTCCAGTCCTGCCGGCGCTGCAGCACGCCGTGGTTCTGCTGGGGCTGGCACATGTAGCAGTTCCAGGGCTCCTGCTCTTTTACTCTGGCCGACGTCCCTCGCCCCACCAGCACGTCCAGACACTCTACACAGAAGCACCTGCCCAAATCACAACAGCTTGTGCTTGTCACCCCAGCAACCCCTTTGGGTCACTCCAGCTTCTCCTGGAGTCTCCCCTGCAACACACAGGAGCCCCCACCATTTTACACAATATTTTTCCAGGCAGTATCCTGGTTTTTAGGGATCCTAACACAAGCTGGTGACACCAAGGCATGAGTAAGTCTCCTGCCAACCTTCATGGGACTTATTCAAGTGATACCTGGCTCAGTAAGGGCAGGTAGGCTGTGTTGGGATATGCTGCATGGCAGCCAACTGGGGAGAAGCACCTGCAGCTCCCTGGGAATGACGCCAGGCCCTCAGCCCCAAGAGCAGAGACACAGGGCTCACCTGCAGCAGGTGGTGTTGCTGCAGAGAAGCAGCTCCTTGCCTGCGCAGCAGACAGTGCAGTAGGACTGGTACCCATCTTCATCATACATGTAGAAGTACTCCAGGAATCTATCCTAGCAAAAGGACATCCAGGAGCAGAGAAGGATAGAGGATCAGGAGGTGTTCTTAGAGGGTGGAGAACACAGATTTGCACCATTCCCAGTACATGATGAGAGCTCAGAGATGCACATCTTTTGTGTTTCAGATGGTGAGAACACGCTGAGGGACAGCCCCGTGGGGGACACAGCATGGCCAGGACCTGGCACAGCAAGCCCCTGTCCCAGCAGCACTGGCTAGATGGGGCCCAGCCCCATCCTCTGACCCCAGGCTCCCACTCAGCCCCAGCAGGACAGCACTTACCCTGCATGTCTGGCAGAGGCCCCCCTTGAACAGTGGGTGGAAGGTGGCTGGGTTCCTCCTCCCGCAGGACAAACAGCTCTCTGTGGGACAGAGAGAGCTGCATTCACCCAGGGCAGGGAGCACCCAGGGCAGGGACCCCTTACACCACACCACAGGCTGCAGGGGGGCTGGAGCCTCCCCTTGGAAGTCGTGTCTGCCCTCAGAACTGCATCCAAATGGGGCCTGACCTCAGAACCACATCTGGATGCGACTGTGGCTCCCCATGGAGGATCCACACAGCACCCTGTCCCCCTCAGCACCCTGCAGTCACAGCACCTTCCCCCCTCCTACATTTTCCTTTGAAAAGGGACCGACAACCCCTGGTGAGCACCCCCAGCACCTCACACCTCTTCCAAGAGCACCAGGGCCAGCATTTACCTTCCAGCTTCCCGCTGTTGTTCGTAACTTCGGAAACCATTTGCTCTTTATAAAATTGAAAAGGAAATGGGGAAAAAAATATTTATTACTCCTTGTGTAACAAACTCTAAATGCACTCTGCTTACAGGTGCTTTATTTCTTGTATTAGAACTACTCCAGCTTCGCTGAGAGATTTTGGTGCAAAACCCACATCCTTTTACTGATGGAGATATTAGAGCTCAGCATAGCAGCACATGATCATGCTCCAAGCTGAGCCACTACTGCGGCCCAGCCCATGTCTTGCAGTTGGATTTGCTGGTTCTTGTAAGGCATAAGTCAGCACCACTAGACCACAAAAGCTTTTGCCTTCAGAAACCAGGCTCATGGTCCCTGGGAAGAGTCTGGGAAGAGCCAGAATGGCTTCCCAGTGCACTCAGGGTGCATGGCCCAGTCCAAGCTACTCCCCAGCTCTCTGTGTTTGTTACCTCGGGTCTGGTCCTCTTCCACACGCTGTTCCTTGCTGTTGTTGCAGGGATAAGTCTTCAGCCTCTTGGTGGGAGGACACTGTTCAAGGGACACCACCTCCTCTGTCCCATTCCTCAACACCCCATTCTCTGCAAGGAAAAGAAACCTCCTTAAGGACAAGCCTCCAGCCTCAGGACTGTCCTGGGGCACCTCCTGCCAAGCCCTGCCAGGTCTCACCCCAGCCACAGCAGGACCCTTCCTGGACACCTGGATCCCTACACATGGTACAAGGCTCAGCCACTGCCCATGTCCAGTGGTCACTGCCCATGCCAGCCCCTCAAGCAGCCCCCAGCCAGCTGATGCCACCACCTCACCTGAGCCTTTGGGTGGCCGCAGTCCCTTGAGCCCCAGGGGTTTGAAGCCAGTGATTGCCCAGTCGATCATGGGCTTCAGCTGCTCCTCCAGTGACTCCCTGGGGCCAGTTGTAAACGTCTTCCCCGACCGGCTCCGGGCAACCTGATGAGGACGGGCAGCAGGGGACAGGGTGACAGAGTGGTCTCTGTCAGGGGCGCAGCCACAGCCTGCCAGGCCAGAGTCCCAGGCTCCTTCCCCACCCAACACACACACAGACACACAGACAGAGACACAGACACACACACGTGGGGCTTGGTGGCCCCAGAACCATAGCAGCTGATGGATTCCCACTCTGGGTGTGCCCTTGGCCACACCCTGGTGCCTCCATCCCTCCAATGAGCCCATCTGTGCTCTACCAGTCCCAAGGGAGCCAGAAGCAGGGATAGCCCAGCCACAGCTCTTGCCCAGAATCTGCACCCTGGCAAGTGGCAGGAAGACAAGGCAGAAGAGGTGTCTGTGGGTCTGCAGCCTCATATGCCCGACATGTGATGCCTCCCTTGGATGGGGACTGGATTCACAGGTGCTCAGGACCAGCCCTGATTTCAAAGGCCATCCACCATTGACTTGGGAAACCTCTAGGCAGCTTGGCACTGCCCTGCTGCCATGATGCTGTCACATCTAAGCCATCACAGGGAGCCTGGCCTGGGGTTCTAGAACAGCAAGACCCCGGAGGAGCAGCAGCTACCCCTAAACCCCCAGGATAAGCAGAGTCTAACCCCACAGCTGCACTTGGAAATAATCTCAGAAGTGAAANCCCCTGGTAGTTACCTCCAAGGCGTGGTAAATGGCACGGCGGTAGGACACCAGCTTGTTGAACGTGGAGGAATTGAAATGCTGCCTAAAGGCCATCAGTCCCACCAGTTTGTCTGCAGAAACCTGAGAGAGAGCACCAAGATGTCACCTGTGAGGGGGGAAAGCCCTGCTTGGCCATAGCCCCCCAGCACTGTGTAGTCCCCAGCTCCAGCACTGTGGCCACAGGAGGAAGCTCAGTGGCAGCTCTGCCAAGAGCAGCAGCGTGACAAGGACGGGTGGGTTGCACCCTCTGCCGGCACTGCTGGCGTGACACCAGCCCAGCACTTCCTCCCTCCTGCCTGCAGCATGGGAGGGGGTGGATATCCTCGCTAGGTTTTAGGAAAAGGTTTTTGGTTGGGTATTAGAACAGGCTTCCCAGGGAAGCAGTCATAGCATAAGCCTGACAGAACTCAAGGAGTGTTTGGATGACACTCTTGGACATATTTTAGGATTGTCCTGTGCAGGGAAGGAGTGAGACTCAAAGATCCTTGTGGGTCCCTTCCAACTCAGGATACTCTGATTCTGTGAGGGTGATCAGGCTCCAAGGGGACATTCCTTACCAGGCAGGGGGTAACAGGGGAAGCCCTGCAGCATGGACAAAGCCCTGTGAAGTGGCCATGCAGATGTCTCCATGTCTGAATGCTGTCACCAACCTACCAGTCCTCAATTACAGGCACCAGAGCCATGAGAACCTACCAGGGCCTGGCTATGCTTAACACTGGGAGGGGAGGCCTGGGAGGCTGCAGGAGCACATACACCTCACAACCAGCTCAGGAGTGGGGCAGGAACATGCAGGGAAGGGTGTTCTGGGCTGGGCAGCAGGCTTACCTCGGAGAACTTCCCGTCTCCAAACCACTGCACCCACCGCATGCCCGAGACTGCCTGGCGCTTGGCCGTGGCTCTGTGGGAAACAACGATCGCAGGCCACCAGGAAAAACCTTTGATCTTTCCCCAGACGAGCTCCCCAATTCCAAATTCCTTCCCATCCTGAAAGCACAACACAACAGATCAGCCAGAAGTACAAACCCCCCCCATTTTGTCTGGGCAGTTGCACAAGAGAGCCCTGGAGCACAGGGGACAACCTCGGCGAGTCACCATGTGTGCCATGCGTGTGGAACCTCTGTGCAGTGAGCTACAAAATCTGCAACCCCTCCCTCAAGCACAGGGCCAAGCCATTCCCCCCAGCATCACTGGATCCCAGCCCTGATCCATGATTAAGAGCTTGGTGGGGAAGCCTGTGTGTGCCAGCCCCATGCCGAGCCCGTGCCTGGCACACGGCGTGGTGCATGCTCCGTCCTGCACAGCCCACCTGGCACTGGGCCTGTGCATGTCCACTCCTGCCCGCCCTCCCAGCATCTCTGCAAGCATGGGAAAGCCTTGCACCTATGTTGTTCCCTGGGTGCCCTCAGGAGATGAGGCTCCTCCTCGGCACAGGGCAGCCCCTTCACAGGGCTCACAGCTCAGCTTGTGTTGTGTGGCTGCACCCCAGGAAGAGGACACCCACCCACCCTCTTCTTGTTTCTACTGGGGAGAGCAGGAAATGTGGCAGAGTGAAAATAAAAAAGAAAAATAAGAGCCAAGAAATTTGGAGTGACCTGCTACAGGCTATGCTGGGTGCTGTACACAGCAAGGCACCTCACAAGGAGCAAAGTCACCTCTCTGCCTTCAGAGCCCTCCTTCCCAGCTTTGTTCTGCAATTAGGTACATAATTATGCAGCAAGATGCAATTGCCCAATTCCTGCAAGTCTGGGGCCCTGCCCTGCAGCCTGCAGGCGCCAAATCCCGCTCTGCAGCCCCAGCAGCTTTGATACTCTCCAGCATCCCCGACAGAAATGTTTTCTGCACATGCAACTGCCTGTCTCAGCAGGGGATGGCACACAGCACATGCATGCATGTCTCGGGGGCCCACATGTGGCTCCAGTGGCAGCTTGCTAGGCTGGTCCCCAGAGCATCCAAGCCTGATAGGTGGAGACAGCCCTGCACCATCACACCCCAGGCATGCAGGGAAGCGTGGGCAGGAGAAACAGCACTGAGGGTTCCAGTTTGTTTTGGGACAAGTGACAGAGGTTCCTTGTGTTCCTGGGTGCAGGAGCAGAGTTCAGCCCCTCCGTACCTGGTACTCCAGCGCCATGCCCATGTCTCTGCTCTCTGACTCCTCTGCTCCCAGCTCAGCAGAGCTGTTCTGCCCCTCCTGGGAGCTGCTGCCAGAGAGTGTGCTGCTGCTCCGGGAGGAGTCCTGGGAGTCCTCTTCTGTCAGGTCGATGGTCACAGGTGTGGACACGGCTGAGCGACGCCTGGAGCTCTGCATGGCGGAGGCAGAGGAGCGTGATTGCAGCAGGGAGAGGGACAGGGGGAGCAGAGACCTGCCCCACATCACCCCCTATTTCCCACATCACACCCAGCCCTGTGCCATGCCCCAGTCCTGCAGTCGGATCAAAGAGGGGAAGCCAGGGAGTGAGGGCACCACTGCAGCCATTAACAGAGGAGAGTCCTTAATGAGGCCATCTGCAGGGGAACTGCTCTGCTTTTACCTACCAGCCCCGGAGAAAATGGTGCACCACTTCCCCTGCCATTTTCCTGTCCCAAATCCACCCCAGTTCATAGCAGGAGGAAAATACAGCACAAACACACCCCCTTCACAGGGGACTCTGCCCCATGTCTGAAGACACTTGGCCAGGGCACAACAGCAATGCAGGTCTCTGGAGCCCCAGGGAAGCCCCAGGGAAGCCCCAGGGAAGCCCCAGGGAAGCCTGGCCCTGCCAGACCCTCACCCGCACAGGAGCTGGCAGGTCCCTGAGAGTCTCCACACTGCGTGGTGGTTCCTTGATCCGCATCTCATGCCGGGTCCGCCCTGCCTGGAACATGAAGCAGAAGGTGGGTGCCTGCCTGAGGCTGCTGTCCCACCCAGTACTGTCCCAGGGTTGCACCTGCTACCACAACAGAGGGGTCTCACAGCATGGGTGCCCTCCTCACATGGGGACACGGACAGTGTTCGCCTCATGGGGCTAGGCACCACAGGCAGTGCCCTGGGGGGAAGGTGAGAGGAGGCAGATGGATGCTGGAGGCACCTTGTGCTGAGCCCCTATGGGCAACTTTCTGCTCCACAGCACCTCTGCAAGGCTCAGGAGCCCCACTGCTGCAGCCCACTGCACCCAGCGTGACAGAGAGCAGGAGACACAGCTGGGAGGAATGGGATGCCAGGAGAACCACAGACCATAGCAGAGCACCCATTCCAGGCATGGACCCTCTTACACACCCTGGATGCTCTCACATTCCCATGGGTGCTCTTTCCCACAACCTGCAGCAGCACCCAGGGCAGCCTTTCCCTAGTGGTCACAGTTACAGTCCGGCCCAGAACTTGTTTCCCTACACCCAGCATAACAGAGGTTCAGAATTAAATGAGATTTTGCAGTGAAGATCCCCCAAACTAAACATAGTGAGAAAGCTAGATTTTCACCCACTGGACTTACGGCTCTTTCTTTCGGAAGCTGCCTCATCTCAGGCAGATCTCCAACCTTGGGTTTTAATTCTATCTCAAAACAGTAAAGCCAGAAGGCAAAAATGCTTCCAGACCCTAGAGGTTTGTCAATCTAGTCAACAAAAGAGGGTGGGTGAAACTGGGGTCCAGCCCCACAGCAGCTAAAAGCAGCTCACTGCAACAGTGGGAGGGACAAGATGCTTCGGTCTATCAATACAGCCAAGACTTTAAAGAAAATATCAACATAATTATTAGGCTGCTGCAACATGCAATGGGCACTGCTGCATCCCACACCACCCCCTCCTACTGCTGTGGTATCATGAGAAGTAGGAATTTAAAAAGTAAAATATTACACTGGTGAGTATTGCATCCATCACTGCACTGTTCCTCTGGCACTGAGCACAAGAGAAGGCCAGAGAGAAAGAAATGAGGATGCTGGCACCAGATGCCCCCCACAGACAGCCCCCAAAAAGCACCCTAGGTGTTCACTTACCCTCTGCATTGGTCCCAGATCGAGCGGCCAGGTCAGGTCCTCCTTGGAGAGGTCTCCATTGCTGTCCTTCTCCTTCTTCACGGGCAGCAGCCCCAGGCCCCTGGAATCTGTGCAGAGACAAGTCAGAGCAGCCTCAGGCTCTGCAAGCCCACCTGGCCGTGTCCATGCATACCCCAGCCTCCCACTGCTCCCACAGCATGTCACAATTTGGAAACACCAAAACCTCATCTCGGAGCAACATGGCTGAGAGCAGAGCAAGTGATGTCTCCAGGGCTCCCCACTATGCAACACAGCCCCAGATCACCCACCTGTCCCTAACACTGGGAGGGATTAGCAGCAAGCATTCTTATCTACTCCTTTCTTCCTGAAAGCTCAGGGGCACCAGGAGGCCACATGCCAGCTCTTCAGGGCTTGTCACCAGGTCATTTTAAGCAGGGCCTTGTGAGCCCAAGAGGTGGGATATGGGAACCCTGACTGGAGAATCCCAAGAGCAGCAATGCAGCCCCCTCAGGTCAATGGCACCCCTCAGGCTGGAGGGGCTCCCCAGCTTTCCTCACTCCATGGGGGTTAAACTATTGAGGAGGATCCCAGGGTGACACCTGTTTCCACAACCCTACCATGGCCTGGATGTGCTACTGGATCACAGAAATCCACTGGGGTCATGGAGGGACTCTGGCCACAGCCACAGTCCTTCATCCCCCAGCAAGGCCCTGGGACAGAGGCTGAGATCCCCAACCCTGTGCATCTGTGTACACCCTGGGAGCACTCTGGGCTCAGCGTGGAGACCCTCACCTGGAGTGCTGGGCTTCCCATTTGCCTCCAGTACAACACCAGGTGCGTTGTCCCCGTTGATGAGGATCAGCTTTGCCCTGCAGTCCGCCTCATCCTTCCCATGGCTCTTGTCTTTCTTCATGGTCGCCTGTAGAAGCCAGAATGGAAAGGAAACTCAGCTGTGCAAGCAAGCCCCAGGGCAGGCAAAGCAGACAGAGTGAGATCCTTGAGCCAGCTTTAACTTCATGCCCTTAGCAGAGAGGTCTGATTAGAGATGCATCTAAAGGTCCTGGGAAATAAAGAACACTTGCACATAACTGCCACACAAATGTGGCGGCCCTAAAGATCAACCAGCTTCATCTGAAAGAGACCCCACTTATCCCTAGAGAACACCAGGTTTTCCCCCAATATCTGTATGCTGCCTCGAAGCTGCCGAGCCCCAGTTCACTCTGACAGACCCTCTCTGGAGAAGAATTGCATTTCCCAGCCACCCTGTAGAACCTAGGGGACAGCCCACCCCTGGGGACAGCCCACCCCTGGGGACAGCCCACCCCTGGGGCACCAGCCTCCCTGTATTCTGCCTGCCCAGCCCAGAGGTGGGTGGGCTGTTCCCACAGCAGTAGGACAGGCAGGCAGCCCGCCATGGGGGGCAAAGTCCTGGAGCCTGCATTACTCTCCCGGAGGGAGAAAACGCCTCCTGCCCCCGCTCTTGGCCTCAGCTCCCCCGCCCCAGGGTGAAGGGGCTGAGCAGGGGGCCGTGCCACAGTACCCCAGCACCCCCTGCCCTGGTGTTCCCCTGCAGAGCTGGGGTTCACCTTGCTTGCTGCCTGCCTGCCTTCCCTTGGGTGCCCTCCCTGGCTCCTGTTTTCTGAAGTGGAAGCTCCCAGCTCTTCCAGAGGCACCTGGAGGCCATCAGCTATGCTGCCTCATTGCTGGGCTATGGGTCTGTGCTACAACTTGCCTCTTCAGCAGCACAGTCATTTTAGCAGCACGTTACTCAAGAGCTGAGGAGCTCGCAGGGCTTTGCCCACCTACAGCTGAATTAGGAAACCAAAGCAACAACCCCCTCAGCCCCAGGGAGACCCCAGCTCCAGCCCACCACCCCCTCTGCGTCGCTCTCGTTCTGCATCGCCTCCAACCACTGCCCTAACAACTGAGACTTCTGCTTTCAAATCATCTGTCAGCACATCTGACAAACAAAAACCACTTGGAGTTGGATGTTTTGGATGCAAAGGGCAGAGTTAAAAACCTGGTAACACTCAAACACAAAGGAAAACAGGTGTCCAGAGCCCACCTCCATAGGCAGAGAGCCCATGTACATACTCCCTCCCCCCTCGACAAAGGGAGGAGAGGAATGGTACCAGACACTGCATAACCCCCCACAGCTGTGTGTGCAGAAATCCCTCTGCTGCAGCACATCTGCTCCCAGACCCAGCACACAATTCCTGGGAGCTGCCCAGACTCGCCGCCTGCC
Source organism: Anthoscopus minutus (assembly GCA_013399455.1). Taxonomy (NCBI): domain Eukaryota; kingdom Metazoa; phylum Chordata; class Aves; order Passeriformes; family Paridae; genus Anthoscopus; species Anthoscopus minutus. The sequence goes on along the minus strand of VWYI01043654.1, from coordinate 39,984 downwards.
CCCGGCCCAGGCGGATGGTCCCACATGGCCCCAGATGCTCCAGGATGCAGCAATCCACAGCACAGCACATCCAGGTCAGGGTCAGCTCCTCCTGGTCTGCACCCCCTCCCTAGCCCACAGTGCTGCAGAGCAGCAGCAGCCATGACTGGCAGCAATGCTGCCACCGAAACCAGCAAAACTCGCCAAAAAAGTGAATCTCCCCTGGGAATCCCTACAGGGAGTTGTTAGGCATGCTGCTCTTCCAGCATGAGGGTGATCTGAACCAGAGGGTACAAGGAGATGGAGCTGCATGAGCCAGGAAAGATTCAGGGAGGACAGAAGCAGGCATGGATATCTTTCAGCCTTTACAAACATCTGCACCCACTAAACTCAACTGGGACCCTCAGATGACCTCTACATTCATTCCTTTGTCAGGAACCTGAGTCCAGGAAGTTCAAATTTGCACTTGAAAATGGCTTTTCCTTTCTCAGCCCTGGGACTGCCTCATGTCCACAGCACACCAGGCAGGGGTGTCCTGTCAGCCTAGAACTGGGGAGAGGAAGGGCTAAGGTGACAAGTAGCCAGGTCTCTCCAGGGACACAGCCTGGACTGAGCACCTGATGCCCCAAGCTCACCTTTGCCTTGTGCTTAGAGAGTTCCCACACAGCCTTTATTCCAGTTACAAAGTGGGGAAAAAAGGGTTATCCCTTTGGAAGGAACTGCTTGCTGGCCGAGCAGAGACCCACAAGTGACAGCTTTGTGGGTCCGTGGCACAGGCCACAGGCCCTGCCGTGAGCACAGGCACGTCCGCTCCCTGCTTGGTCCATGCCCTTCTCCAGCTGCACTGCCCAGGATCATTCAAGGACATCCCCTCACCATCCTCTGACAGGAAAGGGAACAGCACACCATAGCACAAACTGCTTGTTAAAGTCCCTCTCCCAAAATCCTAAACCTATGCAGCAGGACTGCAATTCCCATCCCTTCTCCTGCTGTTTGCAGCAAGTGCTGAAGCCACACAAGCCCATCTTGCTGCCCCACTGCCCACCCAGGGTTCCCCACAGGAGCCACATCCTTGCGAGCTCACCCCTCCTGCTTGGGAGGAAGGCTTGCTTCTTTGTCCTCACCTCCCCTTGCAGAAACGCCAACATGTGTACTCAGGGCATTAATAATAAGAAACAGAGAACTGCCCTCACATGTGCTGGCTCACAGGAGACCAACCCTGCAGTGTTTTTGCATTGCCCAGCACCCTGCAAACACACCGGGTGCTCCACAGTCATGCACTCCAGATGAGAATCCATGAGGATGCAAATAATGCAGAATTCCAACTCCACTGCTGAAAGCTCCCCAAGAGCCCAGCACCAGTGGCAGCCCCGGCACTGCCTGGTGACCCGGACCTGCCTTGCAGCCAAATCCCACCGAGAAGACAATGAACCCGCTGACTCCACAGCCCGCCCTCATTTTGCAATACCAGTTTCTTTAAGATTTGCCAAACTGGTTAAAGACCATGCTGCAGTATTAACTGCTTAGAGGGAATTCTGGTCCCTGGCTGGCCACGACTGCCAGCCACCCTGGAGTGGGCAGAGCAAGCAGAGTGGGCAGGATGCTTGGGCTCACCTGGCAGAGAGGGCAGGGCAGGCAGGGCTCACCTGGCTGGGCCATGCTCTGGACTGGACCCCTGCCCCTGCTCCCAGGGCTGCTCCTCCAGCCTGGCCCAGGCTGGTTTCAGTTTTCCTTGCTGGGAAAACAGGCGGCCCTGTTATCAGGTGCATGTCCCCAGGAGGTGGGGAGGTTTCGGACTTTGCCTCCAGACAGGGGCATGCATATCAAAAGGCTGGAGGGAAGCTTTACCCATGGCTGGGATGGAGCCATCGCCCAAGCCCTGTTTGAATAACAAAAAGAAATAAAGGACCCTAATGGCCGGGCTGGCTCTGGGCTGTGGTGCACACTAATGGCCTTTAAGTCTCCCAAAAACGTACATTTTCCTCTAATCCTGGGAAGAAAGGAGTTGCTGGGTTGGTGGTTCGGTAAGAAAGGCGCCGATTTTTCACAGATGTGCTCGTTGGGAAGGGCAGGGGGCGAAGGGCAGGCTCCCCCTGCCCGCTTCCTGTGCCTGGCCTCTCAGCTCTCCCGCTCAGGCACTTCCCTCCATTTCCCCCGGTTTCCTCCTGCCCCGCTCCCCCCGCAGCCTTCGGCGCCCACCCCAGCTCTCCCCGCTGCCTCCCAAGAAAAGCTGGGTTAAAGAAAAGAAACAAAACACAAACCGGCCCCTCCTCTCCCACTGCAGACCAGGCTGGAGACGTCTCCCGGACAGCCACCATCCCCACCAACCGCTGCTCCAGCTGCTCCGGGCTCTTTACCATGTTCATCCCGGTGGGATCCCGCCGAGCTGAGCCCCCCGGCGCGGGGCAGGGGCTGCCGGTGGGCAGTAGCTGGGGGCTGTGGACAGGGCTGGAGGCTTTGAGGGCTGTTTGAGGTCTGGCACACAGGTGAGTCCCGCTCAGCAGCGGCAAGTCTTCTGTCCAGAGTCGTCACCGCTTCATTCTCCCCCTGAACAAGAGGACATAAAAGATGACAATGACACCTGGCTGTCCCCATGGCCACCCGTCAAAGTCCGTGCAGCCCCAGAGGCGGGACTGGGATACCCGGCCTCACTCCTCCTGATTTGATTGAAAATTAGGAAACCGGGAACTGAGGCAGGAGAGAACTAGCACTGCTCAGGGCAGCACACTCCAGGCATCCCCTCCTTGCCCTCTCCCGCGTTCCGAGGGAGGTCGGTGCAGGACCACCTCTTGCCCCAGGACCGCCACTCACGCAAGGGTCCTCCCGCCGCTCCCCTCTCCCGGCTTCCCGGGATTTGTGCCCCACGCTGGGGCCACTCCGAAGAGTTCATTCCTCCTTCTCCGCAGATCTGCCCTCCCCGGAGGGAGGGCACCCGGGCTCGGCAGGAGGCAGATGCCAGCACAGCCCTCCGGTCAATACCTGCTCCGGCCACCCCGTCCCTCCGGACCGGCCCCGGGGAGGCTTCGCGCCCGAGGCGCGACGGGGAACCTCTTTTCCTGCCAACAGAGAGGGAAGATGCGCTGTCAGATCCCCGAACGAAAACTGAAAACAAAGGTGTTCGGCCCGGGGCAGCAGCGCCACCGTGTCCCGGTACCCGGCAGCTCCCCACGGTGCCCCCGGCCTGGAGGCGGCGCTGCCCGGGACGACCGAGGCGGGCAGGGGTACCCGGGCCCCCCCGAACCACCCACGCCCCGCAGCCATCACTCGCCGCATCAGAGCGGGGACCCTCCCGCCGCAGGCTCTGGCTCAGCCCCGGCCCGGCCCCGCGGGTCGCGGCGGGTCCCGCACCGGCCCCCGTCGTGACAGTCCCGGGACGCGCCCCCGGGGCTCGCGGCGCCTCCGCGGGAAACTCCGAAAGTTTCCAACAGGACCGGAGGGGTGGGCGGAACCAGGGAGACTTAGGGGACCATGCCTGAGGCTGTGAGAGCAACGATTCCCCCAACATGCCCCAGAGCCGAGTGCCGGCAACAAGTGGCGGCGGGGCCCACCAACCCCTGCCCGAGCCCCGGGGCGAAGCCGCGACTCCCTGGTTACCGGGACCCGGGCCCGCCAGCCCGGCCGGGGCGCTCCCGCCGCCGCGCTCCGGTGCGCCCGGTGCCGCCTTCCCCTCCCGCCTCATTGTCCCCCGCCACCACCGCGGACAACAAAGCAGCCCACGAGGATGTGCCACGGCTCCGGCTCGGACCCTCCGATTCCCCCGGTCCAGCGCTCACCTGCGCCGCGGCGGGACGCGCCGTCCAGCGGGGCCGCGCCGCCGATCGCCACTGCCCGCGTCCCGGCCGGCCCCCGACAGCCCCGCGCTCCGGTTACATGGCGCTTTAACCCTGCCCGTGCTGGGCAGCCCCTCCTCCTCCTCCTCCTCCTTCGCCGCCCCATGGCGGGGGAGGGGAGCGCGGGGCCCGCACCGCCACCGCACCCGCCAGGCCCCCCAAGCCCATCGGGCGCGCAGCCCTCGGGGTCCCGCATTCCCCCAGGGCCCGCATTCCCCGGGGCGCCACATCCTTTCCCGCCGCGACTCCACACGCCCCAGTGCCCAGTGTGTCACATCCACTGCCGCACATCTCCTGAGACCACCGCCTAGAGCCCCACATCCCCCTTGCCTCGCTTCCCCGCATGTGTCCCCCTCCTCCCCGGTGCCCTGCATCACCTCCGCGGGGCTCAGCATCCCTCTCCGGCGGCTCCACATTCCTCTGATGTCTCACACCCTCCCGGGGCTCCCCACACACTGGTACCCGCCGGCGTCCTGGTATCCCTCCACTGCCGAGCATCCCCCAGCGTTCATAACTTCTCTGGGGCTCGCCCCTTGGAGCCCCACATAGCTTAATCGGCAAGGCAGAGGAGACTCCCTTGGCATCCTGCAGCCGTGCAGAGCCCTCTCCCACCGAGCCACCACTCTGCCCCCCGGTTTCCAGCAGCACCGTGCCCCATGCAGCACAATCCCGCGCAGTGCACCGTGAGCAGACAAAGCCTCACAAGTTTTACACTCAGTTTTTGTTTGTTCTTTCCCTTTTCCGTCCAGAGGCAAGACACTTGCAGGGCTGTGCCGGGGCCAGGGACACAGCCTGCGCCTCTCCTGCCCCAGACAAAGCATCCGGAGTCCACGTGGGGTATAATCTTCCCTGCTCGCCTGTTATTCCTTCTAGATTCAGCAGAAAAGTGTATAACAGTAAGAAAAGGAATATGATTATCCTGGTGTGATAGAAATGAGCTTTCAAGGTCAGGAGGAACTCTTAGTTAGCCAAAGTGTCTGAAATCTGCAGGACCAGCCCCAGGCCTGTACAGCAGGTTCCCCCAAACCACACCTCCACCCCTGCAGAACACAAGCATGAAAAATTTGGCAGCAAATGTAAAAAACACTCTGCAAGTGAACAGGAGGAGCTGAGAAATCCACTCTGAATAAGCCCTTGGGGATACTAAACATCACCATTCAAACAAACATGAACCACATAAACCTAAAGCCAATTTGCAGCTCGGGCGAATAGATTAAAACAAGCAAATAGATTTTACTCCCATTTGTTTTTCCAGATTTAGGAAAGGGAAATGCTTTTGAGAGCTGTGCTCATGACAGTTTCCAGGGCACTGTGAGGGTGGAATCAGCCTTTCCAGCATCCACGGGTTCCTCTCCCTTTCTACAGAAACCTTCCTGCTGCTGTTGGCCTCACTGACCTGCCATCAATCTCCCGCCAGCCGAAACGCCCTCTTTCCCTCTCTGCCCCTCAGTTATCATTTTATTCAGGAGAGCAAGGCTCTGCAAACTGCTTGTGGTAAAGGTCTGGTACCAGACAAAGCAGCTCTGGCAGACGATGAGCCAAAGCCTGATTCTTTTCCTATCTCTGCTACACACAGCACAGAGAGATGCTGAGAGTTTATTTCTGAACAAGAGGATTTGTACATCACTTCACAGGAAACAAGGTACCCCTACAGAGGATTTTACATCCAGGCTCCTGCCACATATTCCAGGTACCTGCATCAGGCTCTTAGCAGCTCCTGTTGACCCAGGCCTGGCATCAGCAACCTCTGCTAGGAGAGTACTAAAGCAGTTCCCTCACTGCTTCCCACCAGCCCTGTGGCTTTCCAGCATAGACCAGTGATGGGACATGGCTATGTGGGCAAAGATCCTCCAGCTGCAGAGCTGGAGCAGCTGCAAGGAGTAGGCAGCATGGCCAGGGCTGACATGAGCAGGGAGGGAAAACTGGGGGGCTCCTCACCACCCCTAGACATAAGCAGCATGTCCTCTGCACACCATGCCACAGACACATCAGTGCCCATGGTGGAGGAACTCCCATCGGCAGCAAGGCTGGGCTGCACAGCTTCTGCAAAAACTAATTCCAGCAAGAACCACTCCCCCAGTCTGGCTGTGCTCCTTTGGCTGGCTGGTATCTCAAATTCATGAAGCCAGTGACTGACCAGCTGAAGGAGCCATTCCCTGTCACTATCACACAGTCGGGACTGGCAATGTCTATTCACATTGAAAATGACTCCTCATTTTTCACATGCTTCCCAGCAACCATGCCAGGCTCTTCCAAACTCCTCACTGCCAGCCCTGAATCCTTCTCTTCACTGAAGGCTGCTCAGCCTGTGCCTTCTCTGAAGTGCACCTGGGGTATGGCACCAGGCCCAGCTCCTTTCTGCCCACCCAGTTATCACCCTTCAAATTTCTTCCTAAAATTCTCCTTTGTCACCCTGGCCAGGCAAACCAATGCCACTCCCTGCACAGAACTCTCCTCTAGCTGCCACCACCTCCCATCTTTTGCTTTGCACCCAAGGGTTTGAGTTGGGACCACAGCAGCATTCATGGAGATCCTGCACAAATAAAGCAATAGAGCAAATATTTGTCATTACCTACAGCTGTCAGCAGCGTAACCTTGACACCTCCAGATCCAGATTCCCATGTCCCAGTAATGGCTGAGCACTTGGTTTGGTCTTTTGGCAGGCAGGAAGGAGCACCAGCACCATTAAATCAGCTTGGACAGTCGCAAGCTGGCGCTGAGAGCAGGAGAAACTTCTCTTTCCACAGAAGTCAGCAGCGATGCTCTGGCTGTGTTCAGGCTTTTGGTTCCCATGTTGATGTACACACAGCTCAGTGGCTCTTCCCCAGCCCATAGTAATATTCTCACTGTACAGCATTCTTCACTGCGAGACCCCATGGAGTACGTCCCACAGGATGTCTCCTTCTCTTCCATGAATATCTGCACAGTCTGAGCCCTCACCCCAGCCCTGTGCTGGCCGCCTGCCTCTCCACCAGCTCCACCAGTGCTGCTCCATTACAGCTCTCAGCAACCAGGCACTCCTCACCACGGCTCCCCAGAGCAGGTCTCCTGTTCCTGGCACCTCTCCTGAACCCAGGGAGAGCTGTGCCACTCAGCAGAGCTCTGGCTGCTGGAAGCAAGGTTTGTTCCTGCTGTAGGAGAGCCTCATCCTGCTGCCACATGTGGGAATACAGTCCCAGCCTGCCGTACAGCTGGGCTAGCTTTTCTCATCTGGGGAGAATTGCTGTTTACACAGAGATAGGAAATGTTATCCCTCCTACAAGAAGTTTTTAGCCCTTCCTGTGGGCTGGCCAGGCCCACATGATACAAACCTCTAATAAAAATAAGGTTAAAAATAAGTGTCATCCGTGTAACCAGAACATCTAGAAAGTCTGCAGCTACCCGCCTGCAAACTTCAAACGCCAAGGCACACAAAGAAAAATCTTCAATGCCTCTCTAACAAAGCTGGCCACAAAATCCTCTTTTTCCTAGAAAACAGGATACGCCTGCTACAGCCTAATCTGAAGTGACGAGGCCTCCCCAAACCACCCTCCTAAGCACATATACTTTTATCAAGAGGAACGCAGCTCCCAGGGGGTGGCTGCCAGCTGAGCCCCCTCCCTCCATGCCAGGTCCAGAGCCACTCCTGCCTGCCCGGGTCAGGGATTATGGTCCCTGCTCAGGAGCAGAGGAGCTGGTGGAGAGAGGGAAGATTTTGCCTGTGGCTGCAAGGCAGGAAGGAGTGTGCCAGAGTCCAGCACTGGAGCTCCCAGCCCTGCTCCACCTGTGCATGAAAAGTTGGCAGCCAGTTGCTCCTGCAGCAGTGTCTGCCTGGGACTAAAGGCTGAGGAGTGTGACGGGGAGAGGAAGGAGCATTAAGCTGCAGAGGAAACTGAAATCCTGGTCTCAAAGATCTCCTTTATCCAGGGAGTCAGAACTAACTCCTTGGAAGTTTCAGCTGGCCAGCTTGGAGGGGTCACAGCATCCCTCAGACTGCATCCAGAGATGTTCTCTTAGTGTCTCCAGCCCAAGGCCGACACTGCAGGTGGGCAGAATACCCAGAGAGCAGATGAGCTCTGACCAGCTGGGTGAAAGCTCCCCTGGCTTCTTCATACACTCTTGCCTTTTCCGGGTCTTTCTCAGGCTGGCAAATGCAGGCAATGTTGTTCCCCACTTGAGCTGCAAAGCTGACCTGGAAGCAACTGCAAAGGGCTGGGAGAGCTCGGCATAGATAATGGCATCAGAGAACAGCATGGGGACACCGCAGGATTTGATATCTTTGGAATACATAATAAGGACCCTTTCCTGGGTAGCACTCTCCAAGTGCTGAGGAAGCTTTTCAAGTTTGACGTGTGAAATGCAGCTGAAAAATGCATCTCAAGTAGGGCACATGGATCCTCTGCTCAGTTTGGAGAGCACTGTTTTCAGACTCTTCCTGTGCCATGTGTGTGTTTGTGTGTCCCCGTGTGTCCTCATTGCTTTTTCTGCTGCTGCTTTTACATCGGTATTTATGGCGAACAAGGGCACATACCTGCAACTCCAAACTGCTGCCCTTGGCCTGTCCTCAGCTCTGATGAGTCCATCAGCGACGCGTTCTGCATGAGAATGGCCTGGCGGGAGCACCCATGGGCTAATGGCTGCCTGCACCCCTACGGCAGCCCTGGGGCTCTGTCCGGGACGCTGAGCACCATCCCCCGCCAGACACCCCCATAACTACGGTCATCACCCTGGAACCTTCTCTTTTATTCGAGTAAATCCTTCTTGATTTGAGAACTGAGTACGTTCTGGCACCGCAGAGCCGCCCGTGCCATAGCTGGGTTCATGGCACTCGCATGCCGCACCGCCGTCAGCTCACATCCCAGGAGGACGAACTTCCTGGTGATTGTGTGAACAGGATGTTGTGATCACGTACTTCAGCCAAGACTCTTCTTGGATCCCGTCACGCAACTTTCCTCGAGAATTTGGTTCGCTGCCTGAGAAGTTGTAGTAACAGCGCTGGCGTCACCGTCCTGCCCCACCTCCGGCGTGCTCGCCCACGCGCGCACCCCGAGCGCCCCTAATTTCCTCCTAGAGCATCACCCTAGGAAGACACTAGGAAGGAAAGGTCCACCACAGACTGCTCCTGCACGGCTGACCTCGTCTGCAAACCAGGCAGAAGGCTGACTCTTGCCTGGTTTCAAGTTTTCAGACACAGAGTACAGGGGGAGATGTGGTAGCTGTGAAAATATGCGATAATTAACTGTAACTACTAATTTACACTTGGGAAAAATTGCATAGACCTGTATGCAGCATTTAAAAGCCAGAGAGGAATTCCGTGTTCACACATACTGGCATCCAGTTGCTACCCACTGCATCCCATTCCCTGGAGGAGTTTCAGTTCAGATGAACTCATTTTTAGACGCAAGGATTTCCCATAGTTTAAACATGCTGACTTGGACGGTTCACCACAGAAACGAATACGTTGTTCCAATATGAAAAATCTCTACCTTGTTAAAAGATGCCCTAAATATTTAGGATCAAATCCTGCATGCACCTCCACATGAAATTTTTTCACCTCAAAAATCGAGAAGGTGCACAGTCCCACTTTGGATCTGTGAAACAGAAACTTCCCCAGCTGGACTGGGAGGTAGAAGGGGAAGAAAAGGAAGTTGGAAGCTATTGCCAGCCAGACAACCAGTAAATATCTCTTAACTCCTCATCATTAGTGATACTTAACTGCTTATCTCCTTGTTTATAAACCACAGCTGGGAAAGTCTCACAATGAAAGCACTATAAAATTTCCTATATTCTCATTTGCAATTGCAAGTGTCAGTAATAAACCAGAACACTTGTGGGCTTCCACAAAGGTTTTCACACACTGTCCTCTGGCCTGACAGACAGGGAACACTTTCTCTGATAAAATGGATCAGACATGTTCACCCTGATAGTGGAATCCTGGAGAGCTCCTGCTCCTGCTCAAGGGAAGCTGTGAAATAGCAATTTAAGGCAAGGGAGTCTTTCAGGACAGGATCAATTCCATTGTCCTCTGCGGGAATAAATCAAGTTCCAATATTCTTGGACCAAGGCCTTCCTCCCAAGACCGAACAGAAACGAGTCTGTGTAACAGGGTGTGAGAGGGCAATTCCTCTGCCTCCCTACAACCCATCTCTGAGTCAAGGAAACTTCGTGCATACGAATTATGTCGAGAATCGGGCCAAAATCTCCCTATGGAACCCTGACCCCATGGATATCTGGGCACTTTCTGCCCATGGGCTGGCTCTTCCCAGGCTGCTGCTTCTTTGCCCAACATCTGTCCATTCTAGAGAGCCCAGTCCGGGGATGTGGGCTGCTCATCCCTGGGCCACCCATCGCCCCGAGCTGGGAGCAGCCGTCAGAGGGAAAAGCACGCCAGAGTTTCAGTTCCCGAGCAGAATTTTCGGGGGAGGGGGGAAAAAAAAAGGGAAAAAAGCCGTTATTCACCTCATAAACCATGTTTTAAAACAATTTCTAGGTTCGTTTTTTGTTTGGTCGATTTTTTGTTTCTGTACAGTAAAAAATCTTACAGCACTCAGCTGCCAGCCAGCTCTCCAGCTCCACCGACCCCCGGACCTGCTGCGGG